>JASDQU010372354.1:121284-138520 GCA_032191745.1 Picea mariana
TATATAAGGCACAATTGGATATGGAATAAAATATGCCTCCATTATAATCTTGAGTTTGCAGGATATGCTGATTCAGATTGAACAGAAAGTACAGTGACCCAGAAGAGCACATCCGACTGATGTTCTATCATGAAGTTTTCCATAGTTTCCTATTGTAGCAGGAAACAAAACTCTGTGGCCTTGAGCACCAGAAAAGCAACTAGAAGCAAATGTGTGAAGCAATATGGCTTCACAAACTTCTGACAGATTTACTTGACTATGAGATGGATCCTATGATGATAACTAAGAGCTGTGTGTAAAGATCCCTGAGATTCCAGTGTTTCTTGATGGTTCAAAACATAATGAGATGAAGTATTCTTATATCAAAGATATAACACAAAAGAAAAGTGTAGACTTGAAATACCTTCCTACACCTAAGCAGACTGCAAACATTTACACCAAATAAAATTGGTGAAGAACTCCTTCCAAGTTAAGAGGGAGTATGGATGATCTTATCCAAAAACAAAATTCAGAGTACATCTGTATGAGACTTGGCTTGATGAAGAATGCCTCCCTAGATGAGAGGGAGTGTTTATGAATGCAACTATGGGAGACATCCTCCATCTTACAAACCTATGAGATGTGGAACATAACATCTATGTGAGTCTATCTCTCAACTTACAAACCTAAGAGAAATCCCCTATGAAGGGTTCATGGTTCCTGCCTGGGACAAAGTCAAGAATGTAGAGATGACCTCCTCCATGATGTGAGTGAGAAGAAATACAGATGATTATCCGATGGAAAAGTGATCTGTTGAGTTAGGACGTCCCTGTGGTTGAGCACAAGGTGAACATGGGAAATCTCAAAAGTGTTGCGCACATCATCATGAGAACAGAAATGAAGATGATTTGATGGCCTCCTCTGAGCAACAGAGTTGACGAGAAGACTCCAGATGATTCTCCTATTGGTGGTAGTGGAAAAGAAGATTTGTAGAGTGGACCTTCCTGTGGACGAGCACAGATGAACGTGTGAAGACCTGGTTCATCTATGTAATGCAGTGAATCAAGTCCATGGCATCCCTATGGATGTGCCCCTAGTGGATGAACACTAGTGGGTGTATCAGATTCTTTGCTATATATTGTTCAAGAGTCAGACCTACCTGTAACCCTAGTTATTATGTAAAGGGTACAGGTCGGCCCAACCTTATTGTGTATAACAATAAATGTAAAAGCTAATTAATATTAATATTGATATTAATATTAATATTAATTATTATAATAATAAATAAATAATATATCTAAGTGAGGTCAGCCATATTGTGCCAATAGACACTTCAGTTGATAGGAAAAGTCTAATATAAGTAAAAGGAAATCTTTCATTGTAGACACACACACTTGTGAGTTTTGGAAATTTCAGCAAGTACACTTCTTAGTCAAAGTTGCACACCTCTCTTGGGCGCTAGAGTTATAGGGTTTTGTGCACCCTCTTGTGTGCTAGGATAATCTTGGTGGTAAAGGTCTTTCTCTTGAAAAGCATAACAAAGGATTTGGATGGGTTTTTCTCCCTTATTGAGAAGGCTTTCCCATGATACATTTTGTGTTCTTGTGCATGGTGCTTCTTCATGTGATCTTGGTTGCTGCAACATTTATGGTTATGGTTAATTGTTAAAATGGAATGAAATTCATGCTTAACCTAATGCTTATGGAAAATCAACAAGGTGGGTAGGTACAAATAAAACTAATGGGAGAGGAGAAACATCACAACCTGATACAAGTCTTACCTATTCCAGGTGAGGTGGCTAGGTGTGAATAAGACTTGTGGAAATTCTTTCCTATGCCATGCGATGTGGCTAGGTGTAAATGGGGCTATGGAGGCAATATTTCCCATACCATGCGAGGTGGATGGGTGTGAATAATATTGCAAGAAAAGAAGAAGGAACATCACAACACAGTCAACAAGACTATGGAAGTAGTTGTGTACTATTGAACAGTATGGGTAGTTGTGTGCTACTGGATGATGACAACATGGTCTTGGAGACTGTGACAGATGATTCGAGACTACTGTATAGCATGGTAGTATCTTAGTGATACTATTTGATTACTATGTAGTCATGACAACATGGTGGAAACTTTGTGCCGCTAGTTGATTGTTGGAGAGCATGGTAGTAGCTTAGTGATACTAGTTTATTGTAGCATAATCATATAGAACAGAGGATGGAGCTATTGATGCATGGTGGTAGCCTTGGGGATACTAGATGATTGCAGGGTAGCTAGTGGAATATTAGAATAAAACATTGTGAAGAATGCCTCCCTAGCTAAGAGGGAGTGTTGATGTTTTGGTAGCCGCGGGAGGTATTCCCTCCTAGACAACATTTCTTAGAGAAGAAGAAGATTCCAAGAAGTGAAAGGAATACCATTGAACATTTGAAAAACATCCCAAAAAATAATAAAGTGAAATAGAAGACCACATAATAGAAGTCGGCCCACAGGAAATAATAATAAAGTGGAAATATAATTTTCAGGAAGAGAATTCGGCCCACAGAAACAATAAAGTAATGTTGAAGACCCAGGATAAGAAGTCGACCCCAGACAGGCACCCAAAATAGTATAAATACAATTCTGCGTCAATTCATTTGTACAACCAGACAATTCTCCTTCTAGAGTGCGCACTAGGTAGCTGCAACTACAGTTGCAACAATTTCACTATTTCTGGTCTTTGGTTCTCTTGGAGATTGTGCCCCACTTGGGGAAGGATATTCTTAGTGGATCTTGGCGATTTCTCTTGGGCGCTACCATTGGAGTAGTTGCACTAAGTTTGTGTGGTGATGCTCAATTGCTTCATTCCAGTTATCAGTTGTAGCAGCAATTGCAGTTACCAATTACCAGTGGCGCCAACTATGTGGTGCTAGCTCTGTGGTGCCATTTCTAGTGATGCGCCTATCTCGGTGCCAACTCTGTGGTGTGCTATCTTGGTGCCAGTTCTGTGGTGTTGATCAGTTGTCTACCCTCTCTAAGGTTTGACAAGAAGAAGAGATAAGTATTTGTTATCAGGGTTCTTCATTGTTGGTTTTTTCTTGTGATTAGATCTTGTTCATGGTTGTATTGGAATATCCTCTCTAAGAAAATTTGGCTGGGTTTTTCCCTAATTTTAGGGTTTTCCGAGGATAAATCTTTGTGTATTTTTGTGCTTGTTTATCTGCTTCTTACACATTTCAGTATATAATTATTGAATGTTAAAAGAATATAAAAATGCTATGGTAAATCTAAGGTTAACGAAACTAATTAAAATCTAACAGTCATTGCCCAAGGAAAAGGGATAATATTGGGGGGCCCTCCCAAGGGTAATGTTCCATTCCTAATCATACTTAACACCTTCCATCATAATGTATTTCACATATCCTAAACTTCGACTATGGTCCATTCTCTTATGAGAAGAAGGGGCTAAAGGCCCAGAGGTTGATGCAACTTCTCTATGTATATGATATTGCTAAATTATAAAGGCCACCATAAAATCCTTAGACCAACTTGAGCTCTACCCCCTCTAATGGTAATCTCCCATATCCAGATGCGAATGAATGCACTGGTTATAAAGGACCATTTCCCAGTAAAAAGTAAAGGAATGAAGCTTGAAACCTTGTAACGGGGACTTGCAAATGATAACCAGGTATCAAAAGGAAAATAAGGGGTTCATAATGCAAACATTATCAAGGAAAGGGTATCTCAAGCAAGCAAGCACCACCTCTACAAATGCGCTCATGGAAATGGATACCATAAGCCACAAAGTAAGCCTAATGCCATATCACATTCACACTTATTCTTGATGGGTTTTTACTTTCCCTTGTCAATATCGGGACCTATCCCTCTACCTGGGTTATTTTATTTCCTGTCTAGGTGGCACACCTAATAGGGTTGGATGAATACCCTCCCATCCTTAAATCTAGTAACTCACATGGGGTCTTGGCCAGTGTGATGCTTGAAGGGGATACGGGGGTGAATCATTTTTCATGGCTTATGTCTTAAGTTACAACTTACTTCGTATGTTTCAAGGACTAATATTTATTATGAACTTTGGTTTACCTTGTCTTATATTATGTTTTGTTTTGAATGGACCTGGCATGGTTCTTGAGGAATGTCTTGGGCTTGCACCCATGACATTATGCCTTTATTGCATGAATTTGGCACATGTGATGGAGAGCAGTGGGTCATCCAGTGACTCACCACCCTTAGACAATGGATCTCACATTCTCAGGACCTTAGATGATGGACATATGGGCTTGGTTTGAGTAGTATTGGTCATTAAAGCACTCATATGGGCTAGAAGCCCACAGGTTGGGAAATGCACCCTAGAGCTCTTGTGCACAAAGGATGGAGGACGTTTCCTTTGGAGGCACCTCAACATCACTTTGGGATGAGATTACACTCCTCTTGCACTTGGACATGGCCTCTGGAGGTCTGTGACCTCACCCTTTTTCCCTAACGTCACATTTTGGGGCTAGGGTTTGATGGATGGTATGGTTTTAGAGATGATTTGACATGGATTGGAGTGAGAGGACACCTTAATTCACACCCTTGCACATTGGAGCATGCCACATGGCCTTTGGAGGCCTAATGTCTCACTCATTGAGGCTTGTTGTCACACATTTGAGCATTACGTCACCCTCCTAGGGCATGACGACACCCTTTTAGGGTTTTATTTTATGTATTTTTTATTTTGGCATATTATGAAAGGAAAATTAAGGGGTTGACCCCACTTGTTTTGTGTTATTGACAAATTATGTGGAAAAATTGTATGAGGGTGACCTTATATAGATGAACGATCCTCACATTTCATTTTACCATAACATTTTCCTCACACCTGTGAGATATACTTATGAAATGTTTTCCTTATTAGGGTTACTAGCTCAATTTCTACTCACACGCTATGCTTGGAGGATCAAATTGTGGATGGTTTGCTGATTTTTGAAGAGGAATTTATGCAATTAGGGTTTTGTCTCATGGTATCTTAGCTAAAGTAAGTGAATTTTCTGCAATTTATCTTTATGTTAGTATGTTTCAGGGTGAATCTTGTTACTTTATGCTAGACGTCTTGCTTGGTAAAACCCTAAGAGAGGAACATAAGTGCGTCCTCCTCTCACAAGGTTATTCTTGTTCAAAATTGGTGAAACATTCTTGCTAGGGTTAGTATCCTAAAGCCCTAAAGTGATAGCACTTTAGGATTTTATCCCTAGACATTTTATTTTGAACTAGTTGAAGCATTAAGAAGGGTGAAAATATTGCTAGAGCCCAAATGTGATTGCACTCTAGGAATCCTTCTCTTTAAGGTTTAAACCCTAAGGCCCTAATGCGTTAGCACCTTAGAGAGTAAACCCTACCTCTTAGTTTATACTAGTTTAATCTTCAAGTATTGTTGCATTTGTTGTTATAAAGACTCCATATCCTTAAGGCAGTGATTTATAAACATTATTGTGGTGAAAGTGTTCTCTAAACTCCTTCTTTCGACTCTCTCAATCTCTCTACTAACTTTACTAACACTAACATTGACTAAATAGCTAATGAACTTGCTACTGTTACAAAAGTTAGCTACATCCACCTGATAACTCTTTAATTTCCCACATACACTCATATGTTGGTGGCCTAACTCATTCATAAATTGCATTTAACAATTGGTTACTGCTCTAGTGGATTTATGCTAGGTTTTCCTTGTCAATTGTTGCATTTATGATCAATAATTGTTGTTGTTGTTATATTTTATCCACTACTGTTGTACTACTGTTCATTGCTGCAAATTTACAACCATATAACATTTTCATGTCTAGTGTCCTTAAGAGGTATTAATTGCATGTTTGAACTTGCAAGTAACCATATATATGTTATAAAGTGTTCTTGTTTCGGTCAAGTACTCAAACAACATCAGATCTCTTCTACTACCTTGACCTAGACCAACCTTTTAGGTGATCAAGAGAGGGGGCACTAGGCTTGACTAATATACTTGCTACTTTGATCCCTTGAGGTCACCAGGGAAGCCTCCCTTGTGACGGATTCCATCACTAAAATGAGATAATTTCTTACTAAGGTGACAATGGTAGGATCTTCCACAATTATGCAATATTTGGGGATCTTGTGTTGGGATTTACACAAGTACAAATCCTACGATAACAGTCCCCAAAATATTTACTGAATGAGTTGAGGAAATTTTTCCTGTACCTTCTCCTTAGAGTACCACTTTACTTTGTCTGGAAGTTGTCTTTTCAAACCAATCTTCCAAAGGTCATGTTGCCCATGTCTTGTAGTTCTGGACTGTTTCTGCAAAACTATGTTCTCTGCAAACTATGCCTAAGCATTTGGTGCTAAGTTTTTTATGGAAGGTAGGACATTCTCCTTCCCCTAATCTAACATGGAATGTTGGCTTGTAGAGTTTGAGATTCTCCACATTCACTACTAATTAAATGCACATGTATGGGGGTAGACTGAGTTTGTAGGCGTTATCTCGTACCTTCTCCAATATCTCGAAAGGTCCATACCACATAGGCTTGATCTTGTTATCATGACCCTATAACCTTTCCTTGTTCGACTATAACCAAAGTCTGTTTCCCACTTTGAATGAGTTCCCAATTCTATGTTGATCATGTATGGCCTTATATTTTTCCTATGACTTCTTCAATGTCTCTTGTACTTGCAAATGGATTTACATAATCTTATCAACAATTTTATCTGCTCTCAATGCATCTCTTGTGAGGTCCTTCCTCACTCCTCCTTTCTATCCACATACAACATCCAAGGGTGAAGGTGGAAAATATTCAAAGGAAGTTTCAAAAGGTGACTTACTACTAGAAGTGTGGACTTCTCTATTATAAGAGTGTTGTATGTAGATCATATTTTCATCTTAGGTCTTTAGATACTTCTAGTTGTAACCCCTCAAAAGATGCACCAAAGTCTTGTTGACTACTTCTTTCTGCCCATATATCTATGGATGGAATGTTGTAGACCTCTTCAACTTAGTGTCCATGTTCTCCCACAATGTAGTCCAAAATGTATTGAGAAACATGGTATCCTTGTCTGAGATGATGCTCCTTGGTATCCCAAAGTACACCCAGACCCGTTTAAAGAACATATTTGCTGCTTCTTTTCCTTTTATGGTCTTTTTACAAGGCATGAGAATGTACATCTTGCTAAATTGATCAAATACCACGAATAGATAGTCATGTCCCTTCCTGGTTGTTGGTCGTTACCCCCCAGCCTAGGGGTAACTATTGATATGATGTATCGAGGCCCATAGGTAGAATACATGGAGTGTCGAGAACCAGATTGAGAGCCATATTGACCAATAGAGCCCACATTGAGCAGATAGAGCCCCTCTTCTTCACCATGCATCACCACTCATTGTCATCAACATAGCAGCTCCTGCCACACCAAATTGGTAAAAATAGGACAACAAACATTTCTTCATGAGATAACTCATCACTCATAACATTACTCTTTAGCATGCAATTTCAGCCCTCTTGGAGAATTTCACTATGTCTTTTTTTCTTGTGCTATTTGCTCTTGGAGGACTTCTACTAGTGCACTATCTTCGTGGGAGATTGTGGTGAAGTGTTGTGGGATATATATTTATTGAATAAGGTTTTATTCGTCTATTTCTTGGTCTAGTAAGTGAGTTTTCTGCAATTATATGGTGATTTTCTTGGTAAATTCAAGAATTTATTGAAAAAACCCTAGGAGTAGTAAGAGTGTTTACACCCTCCATAACTCACAATATTTCTTCATCTAGCTAAAATCACTCAAGGTTTTGATTCAAGAAGTAGGAGTGTCTATACCCTTGAAGTAAATCTTGGCTATGGTTTGAGTTGCAGGGAGTAAGAGGGTTTAAAACCCTAGAAACCCTAAACCCTAGTTTAACCTTGATTGATGAGCTAATTGATTTAGAAGAAGGAAATGTTTTGGGTGCTATAAGGGTTTATCCCTAATTCCTCTCTACTGTTCTATTTGGCTTAACTCTCTTTCAAGCAAGTGAATCCATAACCCAATTGTTTAAAGGCACTAGTCTCCATAGATGTGATAAAGTGACAGAATTTCCTAGCAATCTTATCTCTCTCTCTCTCTCTCTCTCTCTCTCTCTCGCTCTCTCTCTCTTACTTCATGATAAATGCAAGTGATTGGTGATTAAATGAATGATAAAATTTGCAATTAGTTTTCTGCTGATATAAACTGTTGACTATAATCATTATGGCTTCCTATTTCTACTATTATCTTTCATTTATCTCACAATTTAACTGGGGAAAAACTTGTTTAAGTATTGGACCTGAAAGTGCTTGTCAAGAGCTTCATTTTGAGCTATTCATTTGCTGATTTCTATGGTTAAATATTGTTGCTGTTACAATTTGCTTGCTGCTGATAACACTTTTGTAACAACCAATATAACCATCAAAACTAATTTTTAAAGGCTTAATCATTATCTACTAGTTGTTGGCTTTCAATCCATATCATTTATTGCAACTTTTGACTGTTTTCTTGTAGCTGTTACAATTTATTCATTGCTGTTATAACATTAATTTCCATGGCATTTTTAGGACATTTAGCATAGCTTTCTTAGTCCTTAGTGGTTAGTGGCTTATTTTGCAACATTTGGCTTTGGATTTTGTGTCCTAACGTGTGTTTTGTAGGTATTTATCAACCTATCATCATCCCTTGCCCAAACCTCTCTTCAAGAAGCCTCACATACCTTTTTCAAGTGACCAAAATAGGGGCCTCTTTCCACTCTCATGCTTCCCCCCCCTTGACCCCTCGAGGTCACTGGTAAGCCTCCCTTGTGTTGGAATTTTCCATCACTAAAACGAGGGGGATGTCTATTGAGGTGATAGTGATAGGTGTCCCTAGTTGTGCCACACATTTGTTGTTTGGGTTGGGATTTTAACTAACTACAAATTGTGCGATAACATTTTTGGCGTCGTTTCCAGGGAGGATTTTGAATCCTTTCTGATCTCATAACGAATTTTTGGAAAGTCTGTCCCAAAGCCTTTATCTGTAGCTTGCCTGGCGACTCCATTGGAGGGAAGTTCCCTCTTAAATTTTGATGACCTTTTTATAAATTTCATCTAGCGACTCCACGACCAAAGAACTTGTCCTTTGAGAAGACACTTCCCAAGGGAAGGTTCAAAAATTCTCAAGTTTATCGACAAAGGCCTCCTCATAATTCCCCTGTTGTCAAAACCTTATTTAAAGGGATCCTTCCTTTTATTCCAATGGATCATCCTTTCTCTAGCAACCTTTACAGACCATTGAATATGACCAACATCACCGGGTACCCCAATAAGCTACCAATCGAATCCCATAAATGGTTACCAAAATTCACTAGGAACAATGTTTTACAGTTGAAGAACATCATGATGATATTGGTGCATCTATGGAAGATAACATTGTGGAACATGAAGATGTTGTGATGAAGTTACTAGCCTCCTCTCTTAATGAAGATTCCAAGAAGTGGTTCAAGAGCTTGCCCGATAATCATTTGCAGTCATATCAAGCTTTTGCAGACTCACTCAAAAGGAGATGGACAACGAAGAAAGTCAGTGGAATGTTATTGCTGCAATTCCAACTAATCAAGAATATAGAGAACAAAATGACGAAGGAATTTGATGCCAGGTTTGACAACTTTCTCAGCCAAATCCCAAAGAAATTGTTCCCATAGGAAGTAGTCATTCTACTTCTTTATTTAAATGCTTTTGATAGTTTAGAAAAGGCCAAAGAATATATTATACAGATCGAAGAACATCTTATCAGTTCCAAGACTGAACCTTTTCATTTCCCTCGTGCCAGAAAAGAGCCTAAGACGAAGATGTCGACCAACAATGTACAAGATCTAGTCACACTCTTGGCTCAAAAGTTTGATCAAATGAATGCGTAGTTTGTACAAATCCAGAACAAAATCATGAATAGGTTGACCAATTTAGAGAGGCTACATTCTACTCCAGGGCCTCAGTTTATTAGACAACAAAAGGAAAACGTAGGTTGGAATCCATATCCACAACAAGAAATGAAGGCACCTGATACCCTAACTCCTATTGGGATGGTCAACATGGAAGGATAATTGCAGTGTTTTCCTTATGAAGAACCCCACTAGAAATTTGAGTATCCAAGGAAAAAGGAAGAAGAAGATCCATATTGCGTTGATAGGTTGAATTTCATCGATACATTTTATACAACTGAGTCTGAGTAATACATTGACATCACATAAAAACAACTTGAAGAAGTTAGGAAGTGGGCAATGAGACAAACTAGGATGGAAATACTAAACCAAATGGATGAAGCTTCAAAGAAGAGGTTGAGGAAAGAGTAGATTTTGACATACTCCAGGAAAAATAAAGTGCCAGCGACACCTCCCCCAACACCAAAAATAGTGCCTCCACCTCCTCCACCATCTGGTCACGATTTTCCTCCGCAACTCACACCAACCTTTGAGGATTTTCAACTCAATATTGATGTAACTGACATGATGGGAAGGATGAACATGGTGGTTCCCTTGAATGATATGTGAAATATTTACTCTGTAAGGAAAGAAGTATCAAACTCCCTAAAGCTGTAGGATGAGTTTGAAGATCCTCCAATAATGTTAAACACCCTCAACTATGCAAACAAAGAAGATGAGAACCCTCCTTTCTATCTTTCTCTAGGGATCAATGGTCTTCATTTGAATAATTGCATGTTGGATTCCAGTGCCTCAATAAACGTGATTCCATTGAAGGTTAAGAAGTAGTTAGGTTTGCAGGTGTAATGTTCCCAAGTGGTTTTTCTTGGAACATGTTAAGTTTTAGTGTTTTCAGGTTGTGGTATTTTGTCAAACAGTTTGCTGATTTAGTCTTCTTGAGTTGCGCTGGATTCTATGATGATGATTTTTGTTGTGTTTTCAACAAGTAAATGATAGATATATGACAACAATAGATACAAAACAAGATACAACACAATATATAGCTAAAAATACCTCAGATCTGATTTTATTTATCATAAATAGCTAACCTCAATACAACAGTAGAGAAGATATGGATCATAGATAGAAGAATAATGAGTGTGTATGATAATGCCTCCAATGTACAAAAGAAAGATGAAGATATATAATTCCAAAAGCCTCCCCAATTTGGATACCAAATATCTCTAATATCCAACATTTTCCCTTACTGTCGATGGTGTCTTCTCTATGCAAAGTACGGCGTCCCTGGCTGAAGAAAACTAAGAATTCAACCTCCTCTTCTTGAGCCTCCAAATCACTGAAACTAACTGCTAATCTATAGATCGGGTGATTGGAAAGTCTTATAATGAATCTCCTAGTTTTTGAGAGTGATCTCCCACTCCAAGTCACTAGATCCACTAAGAGCAGTGCACCCTCCTGAAGAGAAATACGCCCTTCTGGAAGATAGAGTGAATATGCTGAAGAATTCCCTCATACATTGATGCAAAAACGAGCCAGGGTAGTAGAAAACACTCCTGGAAGGATCTGTACTGAAGAACTAGCCTCCTCTAAGCAAATCGAACCCTTCTTCCTCCAATGATGTGCCCAACTTGCTGGAAACCACTACAACTACACCCTGCTTCCTCAAACTGCCTCTGAACTGAATAGAAATTGAACTAGAATGGTAAGGGAGGAATATTTCACTTCCTTGACCAAGATTGGATCAAGAACAAGATATTCTTTCACTCCCTTGTTGATCTCTAGGGTTTATTTAGTCAAAACCCTCAAAACCCCCAAATACCATGGGCTCTCTAGCTAAGAAGCTAGACATCAAAATATCAAACAACATAATGAGAGAATAGAAGCCCCTATCTTTGTTTTATACTATTGTTCACCTTTTCTCTCCAAGTGACTTTTAATTTACTTTTTAATATTTCTTCATAAAATCACTTTATTAATTAATTAACCTTTTTCCCTCTTAAAATTGATTAATTTTCCCTTGTGGCTTCTTCGGCCACTGAAAGTCACTTTTCATCATCTTATCCTGTAGATATTTTCCTCTTTATTTCTATGAGCTATTACATTAAGGGGTTTCTTCAAGTATTATGCCCAAAATGACCTCCTTAGTGAATTTAATTAAAATATGCTCCATAATCACTCAAAATTATAGAAATCGTCAGAATGCAACGAAACCAAAGACAAGTTGTGTGGAATGGATCCTAATGATGAAATACGGTGAATAATAAAGTCGGGCCCCATAAATCTCCTCAATACCTCATGAACTCACTATCACCCCGATCTAGCTACTCTGGCAGGCATCCCAATCTGTAACATAAAACATAAAAAAATGGGGACATTACAGTCCTCCCTGCTCGAATATTGCTTATCCTCAAGCAATAACTAAATCAATATATATATGATTCCCGAGTCCCATATCCACCTATGTGACATGTAGTAACCTACCCTCACAACATAGTCCCTCCAAGTGCTCACCACGCATGCCACCCTAATGCTCCTGATGAGTAGAATGATCATGTGCAATATATCCTCGGTCAACTCCTCACACAACCACTCCACTTGGATCTCAACTCCATCAAACTTTGGGATACGAATAACTCCAATCCATGGATCCCAAATCAAGATGGGAATTGCAGTTCCCTATAAAGTTTAATCCTGTAAGACGTCAACACCAAGAGTCTCCTTAAGAACCCCAACCAATGAAATAAGTAAATACAATATCCATCCAACAAGGAGTCTCTCACCTAAACCCACCTCCCAACTACCATCTCCGATAGAATCCAGACCCCATGCTAACCAATAATATGATCTATTGATATACCCGATCCTCAACCAAGGAGATCCATCCTACCACATATCATCCTCATCTTGATCTTCTCTCAAATTCCCCCAACAATGGAAGGAACCAATCATGCAAATCCATGAAAATCCCATGCGCTCTGGAAGAGCACCAAACCCTGCATCACATAAATCTAAGGGTGCCATACCAAGTATCTCAAGGCCTACTGAACTATAAACCTTCGGCCTAAGTGTACTGATATCTATGTTGTCTGGTCCATAATATCTAAACTCGACCTCCCTGTCAATCCATACTGCTATCTGCGGTGTGCCCTGTTATGGTAGTATCTCTATGATGTCAACCCTACTATATAGCTCTAGGAAACCATGTTTGAGAGATGCTAGCATACTCTCCCAACTCTGCCCTAAAATGAGGGTGGCTAAGGAATCATGCCCTGACTCGTGACACTGACATACCGAGAATGCCCCCATGTGTCTCATGACATCATCCTCGAGATTCTCCCAAGAGAATCTCCCTCTAATCTGCTGACGAGTCCTGAAATGGCCAATCTGTCCAACCATAGGTACAACATGTATGGTCCTCAAGATCTCTAACACTGCCTACTGCGACCATACATTTTGCCAACTGTACTCATTGTCCTCATCATAAACCTATGTCCTACTCTGCTCCTCGTCCTCATCCCGCTGAGACTCTATACCTATATTCAACTATGGAATATACATTGTCCCACGACTGAGGATGCTCTCCATCACACCCAAAGCCTCATATGTCTATCTCAGACGAACCTCCCCTATCCTATTGTATATAATGAAATACTCCATGTCTGGAGGTCTCTTCCTAACAACTCTTCATGTCCCATGCAATTGTATGTAGGACTGGGGAGTGTCATATGCATTGGTCAATCCTAAAGGATTGACCAAGAACTCATCCAATGACACCCATGGTGAATAATCACCTGTATTCATCACTAATCTCAAACCATCGGGTAAAACAATAGGTAACTCCACAAAATGATGGTCAATCACACTCTCTCCATCATCACTCATATAAATGTTTATACTATGAAGGTGATCTCCCAGATCCATGTACTGTTGCAAAGGGGAGGAATCTCCATGCTCCACTAAGTATGTCTCCTCCTTGCACTCCAATGCATCCCCCTAGATCCCACTGTACACCTCTCCATGCCCTTGTGAACTACCTCTCATCATTGTATGCCCATGTATACTCATGCATGCTCTTGTATCCTCCTGCATCATCATGCATCCTCACTTTACTACTGGGTCAACCTCTACATGGATGTCAACCAATCCTAGAATCCAAATGGAAGTGTCCTCATAACTGCACCTGGATCTGGAATCCCCATGTGTATGTGTATGACCAACTCTCTTAGAACCCCTCATGAATGGTGGTCCCTGTGACACATGGACATCCTCTCGTGTCTTCGGATCATATCTCTCCTTAATAATCAATGATCCCGAGTACTCCTCGTGCTCCTCCATCAATTTTCGCTCCTCTACCAAACCCCCAACATCCTCTGGCTATGTAGCTGAAGTATATAACTGACCCTCTGCTGAGATAGATGTAGTGGATCCTTGACTAGCCTCCTCAAGGATATCCTCTAATCTGAACTCTGATTCTTGAAGGGTTGTTTGTGTGCCTTCTAAGAGTTTATGTGTGCTTACCAACTCATGAGTGAGTTGGTCAACCTCAGTGTCCTTCTCCCTTAGTTCCCTATGATACATCTTGCCAACCTCCAAGAGGTAATATCTATCCATAAGTAGTTGTTGGTAGGCGATCGTCATCACAGTCACTCTCTCCCTAAGTGTTTGGAAATCAGCAAGGGAAAAATTACCATCTGAACTATCATGTGGCATCAAGGCCCTCCAACAATACTCTGCCACCAATGCGTATGCATCATCAATGTGTCTAATAGCTTCCATGATCATTTCCTTTCTGACTCTTCGCTGTCTTGACAAGTGTCGTGACTCCTGATCACTATCCTGCTGAGGTCCTGTCACATGAATCCCACTGCTAATGTCAACAGTGGAATCCCCATCAACACACTCCTCAAGAGATAATGCACCGTACTGTCCACTTTCCACTGTGATACTAAACCGTCCTGTATGCCACTGTACATCATCACCTATGACTACCTCCATTTGAACCTCCCTGTATCTTGTATGTACAACCGTATCCTCCTGTGCACCCACCCTACTAATATCATCTGCACTCAAATCCCATATAGATGTGTCTAGACATGTAATATGGTCATCGTGACCAATAAGGAAAGCATCCTCATCATTGTAGATTGGTCCCCGAAGTAAGTATTCCATCGACACGTTGGTCTCCCCAACCTGAGCTATCAATGGACTCCCCAAAAGAGGTGAATCACTCTCCCCATACTGATAGGTATGCATATAGTCATTTGTCTCCAAGTCATGCCTCTCCTCTTAGGCCTACAGATCCATATGTCCCTTCTATTCAAATACTACACAAGGTTCCTCTACCACATTGAGAATGCCACTGATATCCTCCTGTGTCATGTCTATCATAAGTGTCTGAGAAGGTAAGGACTGTGTCACGCTCAACTCCATGGGAGGAACATTATCCCCCACACATGACCTCATACCAACATCCAAAGGTAGGTCATCCAATCTCTGATGCTCCTCATGCCTAGGTTCTTCCCTGGCTAGATCCTCACAAGTATCACTACTATGGTGAAGTGTTGAGTCCTCAACACTATATGGTCGAGAAACTAAAGCACATGTGCTATCATCCTGACTCCCTAACTATCCATCTGGTGCGCAGGAGTCCTGGGACTTCTCTAATAAGGAGTATAAGGTCACATCCTCACACACATCCTCCTCATCACTATCATAGTGCACCTCAATGTAATACACTCTCCCTTTACCCCTACATCTGTGATATGGCTCCCAAATCTCTTTGCAACTTTGGCAAAGTTCCCTTCTCCTAACGATTGTAGACTCAATCCGTGTTCCCTTCAATCTGCTAGCATGTGGTGATGTATCTACTTCCCTGAATGCTTTGGCTTTGTTTTCCTTTGCTATTCTACTCCAATAATTGACTTCTTCCATCTTCTTGGCCCATAATGCAACCTCATATTTGCTCCACCTAGGATTTTTGATGGATACAAACTATTGGAATGTTACTTGAGAGTTGAATGTCTCACTAAGGGCTTGATATTCCTCATCACAATATATGATCTCCTCTGCAAAACACATTTCTCCTCTAGATCATCAATGTTTATCAGAGGCTGGTGAAGGACTTTCGCTCTCTAATACCACTATAATGTTCCCAATTGGTTTAGCTTGGAACATGTTAAGTTTTAGTGTTTTCTGGTTGTGGTATTTTGTCAAACAGTTTGCTGATTTAGTCTTCTTGAGTTGCGCCAGAGTCTATGATGATGGTTTTTGTTGTGTTTGCAACAATTAAATGATAGATATATGACAATAATAGACACACAACAAGATACAACACAATAGATAGCCACAAATACCTCGTATATGATTTTGTTTATCATAAATAGCTAACCTCCATACACTAGTAGAGAAGATCTGGATTATAGATAGAAGAATAATGAGTGTGGATGATAATGCCTCCAAAGTACAAAAGAAAGATGAAGACATAGGCTTCCAAAATTATCCCCAAGATGGATACCAAAGATCTCTAAGATTCAACATTTTCCCTTGCTACTGGTGATGTCTTTTCTATGCAAAGTGCGCCCTCCCTGGTTGAAGCAAACTAAGAATTTGAACTCCTCTTCTTGAGCCTCCAAATCATTGAAACCAACTGCCAATCTATAGATAAGGTGATTGGAAAATCATATGATGAATCTCCTATATGTTGGGAGTGATCTCCCACTCCAATTCACTAGATCCACTAAGAACAGTGTGCCCTCCTAAAGAGAAATACACCCTTCTGGAAGATAGAATGAATATGTTGAAGAATACCTTCATACACTGATGCAAAAAGGCGCTAGGATGGTAGAAACCACTCCTAGAAGGATCTGTACTGAAGAACTAGCCTCCTCTAAGAAAATCAAACCCTTGTTCCTCCAATGATGCGCCAACTTGTTGGAAACCACTACAACTACGTCGTGCTTCCTCAAACTACCTCTAAACTGAACAGAAACTAAACTAGAATGGTGAGGGATGAATCTTTCACCTCCTTGGCAAATATTGGATCAAGAATAGGATAATCTTTCACTCCCTTGTTGATCTCTAGGGTTTATTCAGTCAAAACTCTCAAAACCCCCAAATACCATGGGCTCTCTAGCTAAGAAGCCAGACATCAAAATATCAAAAAACATAATGAGAGAATAGAAGCACCTATCTCTCTTTTATACTCGTATTCACATTTTCTCTCCAAGTGACTTTTAATTTACTTTTCATTATTTCTTCATAAAATCACTTTATTAATTAAATAACCTTTTTCCCTCTTAAAATTGATTAATTTTCCCTTGTGGCTTCTTCAACCACT
>JASDQU010372354.1:152376-165914 GCA_032191745.1 Picea mariana
TTCAAGCTCCTAATCATGAATCTCATTTGTACAATGCTTCCTTGATCTATTGAAGGCTGCATCCTCATCGAAGGTGACATCTCTGCTAGTCTCAATATTACGGTGACCAAGGATGTAAACTCAATATTCCTTCGATGTATCATTGAATCCAAATTTGATCTCTTGTCCTTGGGAACATGCACATATATTGGACAAACAAATATCCATAGGTATCTGACCTCTATCTTTTCACCTGTAAACATCTTTTCTGGTGTATTGTTCCCAAGTACATGGTGGAGATTTTTTTTCTACACATATACTGTTGTTCTGGGTGCTTCTTCCCACAAATGCATTAGTAAGCCTTGATTATGAATCATGGCCTTCACTACTTCCATGATTCTATGGTTCTTTCTTTCTTCCACACCATTCTGCCGAGGATTGTAGGGAGTAGAGAGCTCCCTCTTAATCCCAACTTCCTTGTAGCATGTCTTGAATTCATCTGATGTGAATTCTCCTCCATGATCCAACCTTAATCTCTTTCTCTTCTTTTCAGAGAGGTTTTCAACAAGTGCCTTGAATTTTTTAAACTTGTTGAATACTTCGCTCTTAGCTTTCAAAAAACAAATCAAAGTTTTACGTGAGAAATCATCAATAAATGAAACATAGTATACATACCCACTAAGTGAAGTGGATGGCATTGGTCCACACATGTCTGAATGTATAATGTCCAAGACTCCTTTGGCTTTGCTATCATTTCTTGGAAATGGTTTCTTTACATGCTTGCCTTGTGTGCATCCCTTGCATATGCCTTCATGGTCCACTTGGATTTCTGGAAAACCTGTCACCATCTTTCTCACAATTGGTAAGGCTTTGTAATGTATGTGAACAAATCTTCTATGCCATAGTTCACTTGGAGTAACTGTAGTGTGTACTAATGTTGAAATTGAATGTCCATTTAACTTGTAAAGGCCTCCTTCTTGAACACCAATCACTACAACATCATCAATAGATTTCCCTCTTGGCCACATGAGGACTCCACCATCAATGAAAGCAACTATGAATCCTTTCTCATCCAAAGCTGAGATGGAAAGGAGATTCTTCTTCAAACTAGGTACATACAAAACATCCTCCATCTTCATAGGTTTTTCAGAATCTAACTTGTAGGATTCTTCTCCTACTCCTTTAATGGGATACTGATCCTCATCACCGAGCTTCACCTTGCGAGGTGAATCCTTATGAACTAATTCTGAGAAGGAATCCTTGTACCCTGTCATGTGCTTAGAAACACCATTATCAATAATTCATGTGTCACTTCCATGAGTGACGATACCTGTAAGAACTGAGATCAATACATATTCTTCACTTGCGTCTTCTTCTTTTGTTTTCTCATGATCAGGTTCATCATCTTCTGCGGCATGAACATGATGTCTTTTATACTTTCCCTTTCTAACCCGACCTTTGGAGTTGGGACAATTTATGGCGATGTGTCCCATCTTTTGATAAATGAAGCATCTATAATTTGAGAAATCTTTCTTGAACTTATGTGTCTTTTGTAATCCATGGGGATTTTTTTGTGAATTAGCTTCCTTCTTTCTCTTTCCTTTTATAGCATGAGCTGCTAGAGCTTGATTTTATTCATCACCTAGCTTATCTTCTCTTGCTGTCAATCTGGCTTCTTCCTTAGTACAATCCTCCCATAGTTTGATAAACCTTGTTAGCCTTCTTCTCAAACATATACCCTGAATGAATGATTCCCAAGATCTGGGGAGACCATTCAATGTAGTCATTACCAACTTGGCATCTTCGATTGTGTCTCCAATGGCTTCGAATTGTTCTTTGATTTGAGATACCATTGTGAAGTACGATTGGATAGTTTCTAAACTTTGCATCTTCACATTCTTGAGTTCTGTCCTCAAGGTCATCTTCCGATTGATATTCTTACCTTCATACACTCGGGATAAGACATCAAACATTTTCTTGGGAGTTGTTAATGATGAGACATTGGGGATCAAATGATCCTTTATAGAATCAACAATGATTCTCTTTGCCTTAACTAGGTTCTTTTTGTACTTTTCTTTGGCCTCATCTTCCTCAGGTTCTAGAACTTCTTCTTTGACAAAATCTTCTAGGCCATTCTCTTCTAGAATGAGCATCACTCTATACTTCCATGCTCGGAAGTTATCAACACCTTCAAGCTTCTCATCAATATTGGTACTACGTGCCATCTTGTCCTTGAACAAAAATATAATAATAGAAATAAAAAAAATTCAGAGAAAGGTTTTATACTTACCAAAGAGTGCTATGCCAAGATGATCAGTTTCAACTTCAATTTGCAGCTGCCAAGGTGTCTTGAGCTAGGGTTTATGAGGAAACCYTAAATTTTCAAAATGTGAAATTTTGAATTATGCTCTGAGGGAAAGGTGCGCCCTCCTTAGGYGATCTCCTTGGTGGTTTTACTTTGACCAACGTCCTCTAGAAAGTGGGAGAAATMATCTCCTATGGTTTGAGCAGTTACCGATGGTTGCAACATCAGTTGCAGATTTCAATCCTTTGTCAATATGAGAATCTAAACCAAAGGAAAKATGCGCTAGGGCTAGGAGAGTCTTCCTATGGTCTCAATTTCCCCAATGAGTTCTTCTAGACTGTGTAAATGGCTTCTTTTAGGCMCACTATGATTGCATGTTAAATTTTCTCTTAAGMAGTAAGTGTGTTCAATATTCTTTAACTTTAGACTATTAAAACGATAACGACATGCATAAGGATCACTGAAAGAAAGACATCCACAATATACTCAAGATTTATCCTGGGAAACCCTCATGGGGGAGAAAAACCTTAAAAMATTCTTCAATATAGATTCTTCAACAAGTATAATGTCTCTCCTAAGGATATCTCACCAAACAAAAGATAAACTAGAAACCCTAACTAGAATAAGGTAGCGCACCACTAGACCAAGATAGTCCTCCAACATATAACCAAAACCCTTCACTAGAAGACCCTTCCTMTGTAGTTGCGTCTCCTCCTCAGACTTGCACACTTCTTACTTGTGTGAGATATCTAGTTGTGTGTATTATCCAAGTGAGGTGCCTAGCCCCTTATAAATACAGGTTGAGCCACCCATAATTAGGTCAGAGCCGACATATACACTTTACCCCCTTTTAATTTACAATTGACTTTTTCAAGGCACAATAGGGCCGACTTTTACAAAGGCACAATAGGGACGACTTAACAAATAATATAATATTGTTCTTTAGGGTTTTGTATTGGTCTAATACAATATGAATACAATAGGAATATCTTCCGAAGATACTCAAACTTCAACACTCCCTCTTAGCAAGGAAGGTATTCTTATGGCACGAGCATCACAACTGCTTCTGTACACTTGACCATTGACTTGTTGAATTTACACAAATTTATATTGAAGAAGTTTTGTAATCACGTCAACATCCAGGGTCTTATCATCCATCCAGGATTTATGTCATCACGGGGCTTTAACTTGCCAGCTCACATAGAGTTTGGCATCTAGTTCGTAAATAAATAGTAACTCACCATCTCACACAGAATCTGACATCTAGTTCACAAGGAACTAGTAACCTATGGTTGGAACTCCAGGTAACTGGTCCACAATTACCATGCATCTAATCACAAGGATCAAGAGGCAGTTGATCATTCATTACAACCCACATTAGAACAGGGTTGCAGAGAGGAAGAACATGGCCATTATTGGTGCAATGAGATCAATGTTTCATGATTAAGCACTGCCATTTTTATTATGGGCAGAGGCTTGTAGTACTGCAATGTATCTGTAGAACAAGAGTCCCCATAGAGCTCTGGGGAGGAAGAATCCTTAGGAGGCCTTCACTGGGAGTAGGCCTGATGTTGAAAAAACTCACATATTTGGGTGTTTGACATTCTCTCATGTCCCTTATTAGAAGAGGACAAAGCTGGATCCCATTGCAGAGAAGGGGATCCTAGTTGGATATTCAAAGGTCTCTAAGGATTATCAGATCTACATTCCAGCACTCATGAGAGTTTTTGTGAGGAGAGGTGTCATATTCAAGGAGGATAGAGCATTCAAGAGATCTCTTGAGTTGAGAGACAATTTTGAGGAAGTCCCACATATATAGAGTGATGCATCACAAGGGACACAACCTCAAGTTCCTAGTGCACCAAGTTTAGCGGTGACTAGTCCACCTAGTACATCTATAGGATCTCAGGTGGTTGGTATATAGACCACATGTACACGTGCTTCAAGATCTCAGCATTCAATGTTGAGATCTATGGATGATACTGAGGGACACGAGGGTACTGCTCCACATGAGGTTACTTCAGGGAAGAGGAAACCAAGATGGTTTCAGGAGATCCTCAAGGTAACCAAGGGTATAGTTGGTGAGCCCTAGAGGTTGATGAGAGAGAGAAGACCACCAAAGAGGTTTGGTTCATACTTGACCATGGTGACGAGCATCACAAATTATGATCCCACTAATTTTGCGCAGACAACAAACTAGTAGGTATGGAGAGAGGCCATGCAGGAGGAGTATGAATCCATTATGCACAATGATGTGTGGGAGGTGGTGCCTAGACCTAAGGGGAAGTCAATGGTGACTTCAAGGTGGTTGTACAAGATCAATTATGTTGTATATGGAAGCATATATAAAAACAAGGTTCGTTTTGTGGCGAGAGGATTATCTCAGATTGAGGGAATTGATTATGATGAGACATTCACACCAGTTGCGAAATATACATCCATCAGGAGTATTATGGTGATTACAATAGAGATGGGTCRGAAGATCCATCATATGGATGTGAAGACTGTATTTTTGAATGGCTTCATATAGGAAGAGGTATACATTGAGAAACCACAGGRGTTCGACGTGTTGAGGAGAGAGTCCCACGTGTGCCTCTTGAAAAAGGCACTATATGGTATGAAGCAAGCTCCTTGAGCTTGGTACTTGAGGATTGATTATTACTTGCTTCATATGGGTTTTCAKAAGAGTGAGGAAGATCTGAACCTCTACTACATCATTCGGGGAGAGGATACACATTCTTATCCTTTATGTTGATGATTTGTTCATCACTGGAAGAGAGCATCTCATAGTTTATTGCAAGTGGGGTTTTGCATCAGAGTTTGAGATGAAGGACATTGGACTGATGCACTATTTCTTGGGCATGGAGGTTTTGCAAGAGGACAGGAACGCCTTTCTGGGACATGGGAAGTATGCAACAAATATTCTAAGCATATTTTAGATGGAGGACTACAGACCCATGTCGACACCTATGGTCACCAACTGGAAGAATCTTAGTGCTTCTGATTCTGAGTTGGTGGATTCCACAAGATACTGTTAGTTGATTGGTTCTTTGATGTATCTGGTGAACACTTGACCAAATATTTGTTTTGTTGTGAACACTCTCAGCCAATACATGGTGGAGCATAAGAGTGTTCACTAGATAGGATCAAAACATGTTTTGAGGTACATTGCATGATCGRTGGATTATGGATTGGACTACCTCAGAGGTGATGGAGTTAGGTTGATTGGTTACACAGAATTAGACTGGGAAGGATGTGCAGTTGAAAGGAAGAACACTTCAGGGTGTTGCTTCGGGTTGGGATCAACAATTGTTTCTTGGTTCTGCCAGAAACATAGTTCAGTGACACTAAGTTCTGTTGAGGCAGAGTACATGGCGGCTAGTCAAGTAAATTGCGAGGCCATTTGGCTTCATAAGTTGTTGTTTGGAATATTTGTTCATGAGTTGAGGCCTACATTTATTCACTATGATAATCAAAGTTATATCAAACTCTCTAAGAATCCAGTGTTTCATGACAGCTTGAAACACATAGAGATCACCCTTTATTTTTTGGGGTTAACACTAGCACAACCACATTATTAAAAGTGATTGATCTATGCCGATCGATGCCATTAGTTCTTGAAGGGTGGAAAATGGTGCTAATTGGTGTATATCAACCACTTTTAATAATGTGGTTGTGCTAGTTGACGATCGACATGCATGGGGAGGATTAAAAGACCATGGTTGACTCTAGTAGACTATGGTCAACTATGGTTGAATATGATCAATCATGGTTGAAAAATTGGTTGAATATGGTCAACCATGGTTGGTGAACATATGGTTGATTATGGTTGACCATGGTTGGCCATGGTTGTCCATGTTTAACTATAGTTGACTATGATAGACTATGGTTGAACACATTGATTTTAGTTATCCATTGTTGAGTATCAATGGTTATTAAAGACTATGTTTGACTATAGTTGTCTATGGTTGACTATGGTTGTCCATTGTAGACGATAATTCACCATGGTTGAGTATAGGTGACTATGTTAACCGTGTAGACCATGTTGAGAGTGGATGTGCATGGTTGTGTATGGTCGACCATGGTTGAATTTGGTTGACTAACATTGACTATGGTCAACTTATAGATGACTTGGGTTTACAATGGTCAACATACAAATGACTATTGGTCAATATGGTTGATAATGTTTGACCATGTTGACTATGGTTGATCATGTTTGGCCACGTTTGACCATGTTTTTCCATGGTTGACTATGGTAGCCCATGTTGACCATGTTGATGCTAGCGGTAGCATCGGACAGGTATTTCCACACAAGTCTATGTGTCTAGACATGTGGAAATCGTCCAAAGAATTCTATGCTTGAATTTGGTTTAATCTAAGGAATTATTAAAGTAAATTTATTTTATCAATTATTTATTTATTTATTTAATTGAGTTATTTAAGGAAAGTGCTAAAATAAATTAGCATGTTATCTAAATCTCAAGTGAGGTGAGAAGTAATCTCAATCGTCAATCACTTTGGAGATTAGAAATAGATTATAATTCATGATTACAAAAGCAAGGTTAGGGTGAAGGAGAAATACACTTGAGACATCTTTGTTAGGTTGATTGAGAGAGATTGATAGAGGATGGAGAGATTTGGATCATGAAGAATTGTGATTCAATATCTTGGAAAGGTGGAAAAGGAATTCCATCTTGAGATCCGATCAAGGAGAAGAGAGAACAGAGGTTTCCACATGTGGGTTTCAGCCAGGCGAACCCACAGGGAAGAGTTGCATTGTACATAGGTTTCCATACAGGTTTTTTGTACGTGTACGTGGGTGCTAGTGGAGACAGTCATGTGTACGTGGGTGCATAGTAGGGACAATCATGTACATATAAAAAAGCATGCATTTTTGGTTCGTACAATAGGTCATGATTTTCCAGGTTTGTTTGTAGTTTTATTTCTCTCAGTGGGTCACTATCCCTATTACGGGAGCCCTAATTTTAGAATAATAAAATCATTCTTAACACTAGTTTTCCCTTTGGTTTTTTTCTAGGGGTATCTACCCAAAAATATTGGTGTTCATGTGTGCATGATTTGGTTTCCATCTTTTTACTTCCGCTAKATTTATTGAGTTGAATATTTTAGCAGTGTTTTTTTGTTTTGTGAGAACCTAATCAGATTTGCAGTAAGGAAATCACTAGATAACAAGATACCTAGGTGTTGGACTAATATAATTTCATCATGGTATCACAGTGCATGCTCTGAAGGGAAGCTAGATMTTATATCAATATTAGTTGATAGAAGATCTATTAGATCTGTAGGAGATCATAGTAGATCCATAACTAGCAGGAAGAAATCGAAGGACAAATTTCAGCGAAACAACTGTACTAAGGCAGAACTAGGGKTTTTCAGGTTTATGAAACTGTATGCAGGTTGCAAGAAGGGAYAGACACATACACATGTAGGTGGTAGTGTGCACAGGAGCATAMATACACGAGTGTAAGTTTTCACAAGTGCGTACAMACATAGGTGGTAGTGTGCACAAACACGTACATACRTAAGTGTCAGTGAACATAGGCACGTACATACACAGGTTCCAGTGGTTGCAGGAGCATACAATTCTGTTCAGGTCAATACAAGGGMAATTTTCAACAGTAGGTTATTTCCAAGGCAGGTTATCACGGCTTAAGGATGGAAACAACACCATTAAGAGTTGAAGATAGATTGGATGGAGCATCTAATTTCCTCTCCTGGAAAGAAAGAGTAACTTTGTTGTTTAAGGAGTATGATCTTTGGGAATTATTGGACAAATTAGTTGTTCCACCGACAGATCCGACAGCTTTGGAAGCTCACAACAATAAGAAGATCAAAGCATATAAAGTCATCTTGGTTTCGGTGAAGGATCATCTAATTCCTCACTTATTTGATAATAATACAACCAAATAGATGTTTTATGCCTTGGTATGGTTATTCTAGAGCACAAACATGAAAAGGAAGACGATATTAAGGAATAAACTACAATCGGTGCATATGTCTAGATATGATAATGTTACTAACTACTTCATGAGGATCACATAGGTACGTGATCAAATTGCAACCATAGGAGAGAAAATAGAGGATGAAAAACTCATGAATGTGGCATTGTATGGTCTTCACAAGTCATGGGAACCATTTTTCAAGGGAGTCTGCACTCGATAACATCTCCCAGATAGTGAAGAGAGCTTGACTCTTGTTAGCAATACAAGGAAAGGAAAAGGAAATATTTCTAGCAAGAAAGGTAACAGTGATGGAGGTTCATCATAGCCATGGAAGAATAAGGACTTGAGTAAAGTCAAGTCCTTCTCATGTCGCAAGTATGGGAACTATGCATCACAGTGTCCGGAGAAGAAGGGGCAAGGGAAGGCGCAGACAATAACATCAATAGAGACACAACTAGATGAGTTTGCAAAAAATTTTGAGAAGGAATTCGCAATATTATCATGCCTCTCTACTATCACCAACTAAAAGAGTGTTGTAATGTTCCCAACTAGGCTAGAAGGGAATTTAATATTTTGTACCCAAAATTTGTTGTTTCTTCTTATATGTGTGTATTGTTAACTTCTTATATATAGTTTCTCAATGAGGAATATTGTCAAACATATATCATACATCCATTACACCAGAATGAATCATATAATCATGGCATCTTATTATGGACGGAAACTCCCCAAAAATCAATACAATGATATCTAATGGCTATAATAACAATTGTAGAATACTACTTAGCACACAATCTAATGGCTTCCAGGAATCTACACAATCCACGACAGAAACACACAAGAAAAACCTGGTATTATTCCAATATGTGATGTTCGCTGATCCAAGATTCACCAAGCCTTGCTCTTCTCTATTCCAGTAGTGCCAATCTGCATTCAACCCTCCTCCTAAGATCCTCACAATCTCGATCTGRAAGATGGATGAAAACCCCAGTTCACAGAGGTCCCTGTGGTATGACTATAGGGCCTCGTGGGAAAAACTGTGCTYAACCCACGGGGTTGTACCCTTTTACAGATGCGTGAAACCCTCCTGGAACCCACAGATATGAAACTTAGCCTCTTCCAGAAAATTGTCGCAAACACCATGTGCAAGACGATATGATTCCCAACTCCCTCCATTATGAAATAAAATACCAAATGAAATCCAATGAGAACTCTAGATAAATCCTCCTCTTGTCTTTCTAGGGTGGATATTGCACCATCGAAACTAAACCTGTAGTGTAAGGGTTTTTCCCAAAACCCCAATGAAAACGCTGGCTACAAGAGCACTTAATAAGATATCAAATCATAATTCCAAGGGGAAGAGTTACTCCTCTATTTATCCTCTCTTTGGACCTTCTAGATCTTTCCCCCATTTTGACTGTTATCCCTAAATTTTGCACTATACTGCTATAGGGAAAAGCTATGGTACCTCAGTTATTGCAATGGTTGTTTTGGTTTGAATTATGAATCAAGTGATTTGGATAGGTTGGAATTATTTAGGAGGTTATATGTCTGGTCACAATCCTTCAACTAAATTTGAATAATCAACAACAATTCATTTATTCAAGTGCATTCACACTGATAAACTAGATAAATAAACAATTGAATGTAGAAGAAAAGATGAGGAAAAAACATAACACAAGTCAACAATCTATTTATTTATGATAAGAATATTTTCAAGTTCAAAATAATATTTTAAACCTGAAACAAGTATCTGAATGCAAATCTCTAGAAACAGGTAATTAACAGAAAATCATCATTATAGTCAAAGCCGAATCAAGAAGAAATCAATGCTTTGCATCAATTTCCATTACATTCAAATAAGACAAGCAAAATGAAAATACACAAGTTGACAATATGACCATCAAGATGTTTGATTCCTTGAGTATGAAATTTTGCAGGCTTTAAAACTCTCTTTACAATTTTCAGACCTTTCCCTTTTGTTTAATCCCAAACCCTGAACCCATTCTTTCTCTTTTGATACTCCTTTTATAAATAAGGATTACATACAAAATTAGATCTTGGATCCTAAAAATTAGGTTCATTTATTATCATATATTCGATATAATCATATTTAATATAACAATCATAAACTAAATACATTGAATTATGGAAGTATGAGCTAATAACAAACCCTAAATTCTAGGTCAAGATTCTCTAGTTTATATCACATCTTTGACTCCTACAAAGTAACCTTTGATCGACAAATGATTATGATACAAATTAAAAAAATTGGAGAAAAATATGTAGAGGAGGAAATTTCATATCTTTCATCTTGATTTGGTCTTTATAATCTTCGAACTTGTCACAAAACAGACTGCCATCCTTTAACAATTTCCAAAACAAGGGTGTTGCAGAAAACATGGATTTTTTGTAGCCCACATTTTTCTAGCACAGATAAAAACAAATATTGATTTACCAAAATTGTTGATGCAATGTAAAATTTCATACTTTCTTCAACTTTGAGTAGGAGTTTGATGTTTAAGATTTTTCTGAAGCCACTTAGTCTTGAGAACTCTGCCATTCCAATACAGTTTCCTATTTTTCTTCATTAATTTTTGAGAAAAACCATAGAGTTTATTATGTTTCTCTACAAGCTTTTTAATTCTCTTATGTAACTTGGAATTCTATTTTTTGAGTTGTTTATTATTCTCTCTGAGATGCTTAGTTATGTTCTTTGAATTTCCATATTTCTTCCTCTTTGATGTTTCCCATGTCTCAACTTTTATTATCCATGGATGTTCTTCAATATCTAGTTCATTAAGATCAATATACAACGTGTGAATGTTGGGTGTATTTTCATATATCTCAACATATATTGATGGCATATCCATAATGTTTTCTTTTGCTGATACACGTGAAGGAAATGATGGCTTCTCAACACTAGTTTATGGTAATTCATACATAAAAAATCTATGACTTTGTTTTTTCTATGCTTCATCATCTTGTTTTGGAATTCCAATTTCATAAATTACCCTTTGTTTTTTTGAATTAACAACTCTAGTTTTCGTCATGGGCATGTATTTGAGTGTTTTTATAGCCTCTTATTTCTTACATGTATCAACTGGAATACCCTTAGCATATCATCAACAATAATTATTGTCTTGTCATTCTTCAAGGAAGGATCGGATATGGCTTTTGCATTCATCCCGAATATGTTTGTAGGTCAATTTCTAAGTTTTCTTAATGTATCTGTTGATTGTTTCCCTTTATCTTTATGTTGGGAACTTTTGTTACTTCTCCTGATTTTCTTTGTACCTGAGGATTTATCAATTTCCATAACTGCAATCTCCTTTATAAGTTCAATTGTATCTTTTCTAGTAGATGGTTTTGATTCTTCAACATTCTTTCTGACTCTTTTCTTGGTATATACGCTTTTACATTCCATAGAAATCTATTTTTTTGTGGAATACAACAATCCCTATTTTGATGTGTCTTCTTCATGCAAGATCAACTTATTTCTCATAGATCTAGTATCTCTTATGAAAGATGGAACCTTTACTTCTGTGATTTCAGGACTCTTTGCCAATATGTTATTTTTCTTAGGAACCCTAGTCTTCTTTGTAGGAGTTTTTCTTTGTTCCTGTGTCTTAAATCAAGATGAAGACAAAAATTGATCCAAGGAAGTTGATTTTTGTTTAATTCTTGCATGACCAAACCTTAATAATCCATTGATGGAAGATGTTATACCAAGAATTCTTTGGATGATTTTTAATCTTATTAGACATTTTAGTCATACTTTTCAACAAAAATAAAGGTAAATTCATCCTATTGTTTCCATTCAAGTGTAGGAGAAATATCATGTGATAACGATAAGTAGTATAAAACCTACCTTCTCCTATTATATACTTTTGAACCACTGACAAAGTATTTCTCCATTCTTCCTTGAGCCACTTAATTGGAATTCCCTTGCTCCAATATGGATCTTGATGATCTTCAGTGAAGAAAGGATTACATAGGTCTTCTGGGATCTCTATCTTCTTGAACCACCTCTCATCATCGATAGGAAAATTGAAAGTTGAAGAGATGGAATGTTTTGAAACCTGAATAGTAAGGTTCCCAACCTGAGCTTGGAACCCATCAAAACCCTCAGCAAAATCCACATCGACTCTAGTATGATGACCTTGAAAAGTGTTGCAGAATCCATACCATTCTGCCCAAGTGAATTTATCTCCAATTTATGGAAGAGCCTCTAAAATCTTGATCCCATTTGGATCCACATTAACAATATGACCACCTTTTCTACGTACCATTCCTATGATAAAAAACCCTATCTCTTCTATACCAACGAAGGGTTTCCTTTTCTACAAATTAGGGTTTGAAAAACATGCCTACAAATAATTTCTGAAACAATCGAGATTATTTTCAAACATATATGTTAGAACGATCACATATATTCACCTTTAACAAAAAAACAAAAAGACATGTTGAATTTATGAAATCATGAAGAATTAATGGATCAGACCATAACGATAAATGAGTCCTTGCATGCACCAATCAGAATCATTTTGTACTCTTCACAAACATATTGAATCCAACGACCTTTGATGAGACAAGTCTTAGAGTCTAAATTTCGAATGATTACAAAAATGTTCCTGAATCATAGTTTTAACATGTGTTGTTGAAATGTACCCATTTTTGCAACTCATTTCTATCAATTATGTTACAAAAACTACATTCTTTCTACAAAGGAAAAAATCTAACCTTATAACTTTAAAGAAACCTACAGATTATGTAATTCAAAAAACATCATCCATGATGCGACTATTAATCCTTATGTAATCACTTTGAACATGTCTCATCAAAAACAATAAAATTGATTAAAAGCAAAGAAAACCAAACCAAGGATGAACAAAACATAAAAAGTATAAATCAAATAGAGAGGATTAGGTCATGAAAAAGGATTTAAGGATCAGGATAGTTTTTAGGAATAGAGGAGCACTTGAGAATATAGGTTTAGGTACTAACATTTTCCAATGCAATTATTCACTTTATTTTCCCTCCAATTCCATATAAATATAATTGTTTATTTTATTTAATTTCACTTTTAGCATTTATCATTATTTTTACCTAGTGACACCAAATAACCTCCTTGACTCCCTTTCTTCCTTGTTGACTATAGCCTACGAGAGTCGTATAGGCTATCGATTCATCCTCCATCACAATCAATTGGAAGGGGATATTGCAATCTTCCCTTCCCAATATTGCTTGTCCTCGAGCAATTACATATTAGGGTGTTGCAAGAGCTTCTC
>JASDQU010372354.1:166982-183100 GCA_032191745.1 Picea mariana
CCTTCCCAGGTATAATCTTCTATGAGAAATTCTCTCCAAACAACTAAGTACTCTCTTATGACCTTGCTCCTTAGTATCCACTCTCTGACATACAAAATCCTCTCGAGAGATAGAACCAACTATCCTTCCTCATCTAGTGGAGGAAGATTGACCGAAGTGGCGACATGTTGTCCCAATTCCTTCTTGAGGCATGATACATGAAAGGTATTGTGGATCCTACTCCCCTTCAGTAGATTCATCTCATATTCTACTTCATTGAGTCTCTTGATCACTCTGTAGGAATCGTAAAAGTGGGGATTAAGCTTCTCTACACCACTCTTATTCGCATGTATAAACACACTTTGAGAAAGACAAGATCTCCAACATAAAAGTTGCATTCAACCCCGTGTATATATCCATACATATTATGTTGGTTCTGAGCGATGTTCAGATTATCCTTCAGGACTCTTAAGATGTCCTGAATTTCCTATAACCAGTTCTTGTCCTTAGGATATTTTCTCTCTCCAAACACCAAATCCACAAAATATGGGGCATCATAACCATGCAATGCCCTGAATGGGCTCATCCCGATGGACATGTGATGAGTGGTGTTGTATTAATTATTCCCAAGATGAAACCATTTTATCCATGTCCATTTCTTCCCTGAAACATAGTTCCTCAGGTACCCCTCGATCCATTATTTTACCATCTTAGTCTTCACATCTGTCTGGGGGTGATAGTTGGTGCTAGGTGTCAACTATGTCTTGGATAACCTGAACAGATCCTTCCAAAATGCACTGAGAAAATTTCTATCCTGATCACTGACTATGTTCCTCGGAAGGCCATGGAGTCTGAACACATCTATGAAGAATAGATTAGCTACCTGATATGCATTGTACTTCGTAGGAATACAAAAAAATGTGCATATTTATTCAACCTATCCACTACACATAGATACAGTCCCTGCTCTACACCTTTGGTAACACTGTGATGAAGTCCATGGGAATTCTTTCCCACTTCTACTCCAGTATCGGTAATGGTTGAAGCATTCCTGCAGGATGTGTGAACTCTGACTTGTTCTGCTAGCAATTCATGCAATCCCTCACATGATGAATTACATCCCCTTTGAGACCCTTCCATGAGAACCTCTCCCTCACCTTCCTATAGGTCTTAAGATATCCCTGGTTCCCTACTAGTGGTGCATCATGCACTGCCCTCAAAATCTTATCCTTGAGTGTGAACTCGGGGACACGATAGATCTTGTCTTTGTAGTAGATGATTTCATCCACTACCTTGTACCTATCATCTTGAATATTTCCCTCCATCATCTCACAAGTGAAGGTATTCTTGTAGTTTTCCACAAAGAGAGTGGACTTCCATTCTACTGAGATATATGTCATGGAGAGATCTGCAGGTCTCGTGGACAAGGAATTAGCAACTATATTCTTGTTTCCCTTTACATACTCAATGTCGAATTCATATTCATGTACCTTTATCACCCATTTCACCGTAGATATGTGAGTGACCTAGGGGTGTACTAGTATAATATGGTGTGGATCTTCTCTTGATGCACCTTTACTTCTGCAACACCAATCACGTTCCCTAGGTAGAGGATATCTGTCAACCCGAACTCACACTTCTCCTCCTTGGAAAAAAGCAATTGTTTGTCCATAATGGTGAGAATCACATCCACATATTTCAGGTGTTCCTCCCAAGTCCTTTTGTAGATGAGAATATTTTCAAAGAACACCAGTAAACATTTCCTCAATTATTTGTTTAAGATACGGTTCATGTGTGACTAAAAGTAAGTTGATGTGTTAGTCAACCCGAAGGGAATGAATAGAAACTCATAGTTTCCATAGGGACATCTGAATGCTGCTTTATGGATATCCTCCTCCCTTACCTGAATCTAGTGGTATCCTAATCACAGATCAACCTTTGATAAGTACACCACTCCATGCATCTCGTCGATCAACTCATCAATCCAGGGTATTGGGTATTGGTTTTTTATGGTCTTATTGTTTAGCACTCTGTAGTCTATGCAAATCCTCATATTACCATATTTCTTCTTCACCAGTACAACCGACAAAGTGAAATGGATAGAGCTCGACCTAATGTGTCCCATCTCTAGAAATTCCTTTATGGACTTCTCTATTTCATCCTTGAATCTTTTGGGATACATGTAAGGAGTGGTGATCATGAGCTTCAACCCCTCTTCTAGCTCAATGACATGCCCAAATCCTCTGTCAGGTGGTCTCCCTGTCAGCAATGGTTCAAACACTCTCTCATTCTTTCTTAGCAATGCTTGGATATCTACAAGGTAATGTTGGTGTTTCTGTGATAGCTTCTCCATGGTGATCAAGAAGTATGTTTCGCAATCCATGTCCCCATGTCTAAAAAGGGTCTCCATGCACTGGTTAGACACTATCCCGGGGGAACTTGTCAACATACCTCTTAGGACCACTCACTATTCATCCTTGTCCTAGAAATCCATCCTCATGTACTTATAATTCATGTGTATATCGCCCAAAGAGTATAGCCACTGAGCTCTTGGCACCACATGAGTATCTGCTAAATCCACTACGTAAAACTCATCGGTCAATGTGTATTTTCCCAAAGTTACTTCTAGTCTTATGATCCTCTAAGTACACATAATGTTTTATCCATCCTCTATTACCACATTGAATCCTTCGAAATCTTTTGTAGGGACCTTTCTCCCGATGACAATTGCAACATCAATACATTTGTGGGTAGCTCCACCATTTTCCTTGTACAATGATTCTAGCCTTGAAGGTATAATGTTTAAGGACTCCTAAAAGTGCGGAAATTTTCACTCCCTTAGGGATATCTTGCAATGGCTCATGCTCTATATTCTATGATGGCTCACCATTGTCTTGTCCAATATATTCGTTATCATTATCATCATCCTCGTTGGAAACTACCTCAATGTAATGGACTTTACCTTTTACCATACATCTATGACCTGGTTCCCATGGATCCTTGCAACTGAAGCAAAGATTCTTCCTCCTTAGTTCTCTCTAAGTCTCCCCATCTGTCATGTTCTTCCCTGTCCATGAATTTTGGGGAAATTTTGTCTCCTTACCTCCTTGAGGGATAAAGTATTTTGTCGAGACCTTCTTGTTAACAACATCCTTCATATACTAGGATTCCATGATGGCTTCATGCAATTTGGTTGGCCTAAAGGCCTTCACCCATCCTCTCATGGGTTCAACTAAACCCTCCATGAATAGCATCACCAACCGTTGTTGAGAGATATATTTCACCATAACTTTCATCCTCTGAATATATGTGATGTATTCTTCTGGTGTGTCGATCTATTTCAACTGTGTCAACTCCCTGAAGTGTATCTTTGGTTCCTTTTGGTAAAAAAATTCCATGAATATTTGAGTGAATTCCACATATGAAGTGATGTTATCATGCCCTAATGTCACCAACCCATGGTACCACCATTCATGAGCTTCTCCTTCCAAGTGAAGGGTGCCATACTTGATTACTTTTTCTTTGGTCATTGTTTTAAGTTGGAGGTAAGTGTCTAACTTATGTACCCAAGCCATGTCGATACTCTTTGTTGATCCATAAAAGGGTGGAATAGTCAACCTTCCCACCCTACATATGAGATCAAAATTATATGGGCTCTATGCTCCTCTATTCGAGTCATATTTATGTTTGAGGTCACAGAATTATATATAGGAAACATTCTCACAGATATCTACATATATTGTCTCGTACTCCCTATATGAGGTTTTAATATCTAGCCCTTGATCTGGTTTCTCATGTGCCTTTGTAGGTTTCCTTATCAGGAATTATGGTAATAAAGGACTAGGGATATTTAGGCTCATGCTCTAAGTTGGGATATGGTTGTTTCTATTCTCTGTGTGTATCATGTCATTCCAATGGGATCCATTCGATCCACCTTGACCTGTACCACTCATACTCCCATCCTGGCCTAACAACTGTGTGAGCGCCTCAAATGTCTACTATTGGAATCTTGCTACATTTTCCTGTCCCCTGATGAGATCTATTAGCACCTGGAGCACATCATTGTTGTCTCCCATGCTTCCTTCTATTTTTGAATCCATGTGAATTGCTTTTGTTTCTCTTTTTGGTGAATCTTGAGAGGGTTTTCCTTCATGTCCTTTCCTTCTCGACATCAAAGTAGTCACAGACTAGCAGAATCACCAACTCTGATACCACTGTAATGTTCCTAACTAGGCTAGAAGTGAACTTAATATTTTCTACCCAAAATTTGTTGTTTCTTCTTATATGTGTGTATTGTTAACTTCTTATATATATTTTCTCAATGAGGAATATTGTCAAAAATATAGCATACGTTCATTACACAAGAATGGATAAGATAATAATGACATCTTATTATGGATGGAAACTCCCCAAAAATCAGTACAATGATGTCTAATATTTGTAATAATAGATGCAAAATACTACTGAGCACACAATCTAATGTCTTCCGGGAAGCTACACAATCTACTATAGAAACACATAATAAAATGTATGATGCCAATATGTGGTGTCCAATGATACAAGACTCACCAAGCTTTTCTCTGCTCTGCTCCAGCAACATCGATTTGCATTCAACCCTCCTCGTAATCTCCTCACAATCCCAGTCTGGCATATGGTTGCGAACCCCAGTTCGTAGAGGTCCTCGCAGGACAAATGCGGGGCATCTAGTGGGGCCTCATGAGACAACTTGTGCTCAACCCGTGGGGGTGTCCCATTTTACAGATGCATGAAACCCTCCTGGAACCTATTGATCTAAAACTAGGCCTCTTCCACAAAATTTTCACAAACACCTTATGCAAGTTGATATGCTTCCCAAATCCCTCCAATATGAAATCAAACACCAAATGAACTCCAATGATAAATCCAGGTGAATCCTCCTCTTTTCTAGCTAGGGTGCATATTGCACCATAGAAACTAAACCTACAGTGGAAGGGTTTTTCCAAAAACCCCAATGAAAATGTTGGCTACAAGAGCACTCAATAAGATATCAAATCATAATTCCAAGGGGAAGAGTTACTTCTCTATTTATCCTCTCTTTGGACCTTCTAGATCTTTCCCCCATTTTGACCAAATCAAATATTCACATTATTTTCCCTCCAATTTCATTTAAATATAATTGTTTATTTTATTTAATGTCACTTTTAAGATTTATCATTCTTTTTACCTAGTGACACCAAATAAACCTCCTTGACTCCCTTTCTTCCTTGTTGACTATAGCCTACGGGAGTCATATAGGCTATCGAGTCATCCTCCATCATAGTCAATTGGAAGGGGATATTACAAGTGCTTGGTACTTGGATAATGGTGATTCTCATCATATGACAGGGACACATGAGTTTTTCAACAGATGGTTAGACATAGACTCATATCTATAGGTGTATATTAGCACTCATGTCAAGTGTGGTGTAGAAGGAGTTGGGATAGTGAGGTTATAGTTGGAGTCAAGTGGATTTTTGGAGGTGGTAGATGTGTTGTATGCACCATAACTGAATAAGAATTTTCTCTCAGTTTTAGTTTTTTAGGACATGGGTTTTGTCGTGACTTTTCAGAGAGGGAAAGTAATCATACTTTCAGAGGGAGCTAGCTCTGACACAACAATCAACATTGGTGTCAGAGAGGGCACATTATATAGGTTGCAGGGCCAGCCTATAAGAGGATCCAAGGGGATATTGGATCATGAATCACTGTTAGTGGAAGAGGACAAGGAACATGAGTCTATGAAGGGTGAGTAGCTGAAGGATGAGCATATTTCATAGACTTATAGTGTGGGGAGTCAACCTTCAGAGGGGAAGAGGGATTTATCCCCTTCTACTTCTATCAGAAGATCGAGTTGGTACGAGATGAAATTGATGGGTGCTTAGGAGAAGGAGGATTATAGGAGAAATTTGAGGGAGAATAGGGCTTTGATGAAGTTTCTAAACTTTGTGGAATTGGTATGTAGCATCATTGATTCTGAGACTTCTAGTGTTCAGGAATGAATTGACCAACAGGGTTCGAGGGATGCCAATGAGCATGATGATGTGTGTGACATTGTGCCAGGACCAGAGGGAGAACTAGTTCCAGGTGGATCTTTGGGAAATACCTTCCTCTCTAAGGGGGAGTGTTGATGCTAGTGGTAGCATAGGACATGTATTTCCATACAAGTCTATGTGTCTAGACATGTGGAAATTGCCCAAAGCCTTATATCCTTGAATTTAATTTAATTAAAGGAATTATTGAAGTAAATTGCTTTTATTGATTAATTAATTATTTAATTAATTGAGTTATTTAATGAAAGTGCTAAAATTAATTATCATGTAATATAAATCTCAAGTGAGGTGAGAAATAATCTCAAGTGTCAATCACTTTGGAGATTAGAAATAGATTATAATTCATGATTATAAAAGTAAGGCTAGGGTGAAGGAGAAAGACACTTGAGACATCTTTGTTAGGTTGATCGAGAGAGATTGACAGAGGATAGAGAGAGTTGGATCATGAAGTATTGTGACTCAATATATTGGATAGGCGTAGAAGGACTTCCATCTAGAGATCAGATCAAGGAGAAGAAAGAACAGAGGTTGTCGCGAGTGGGCTTCAATCACACAAATCCACGGGGAAGAGTTGTTCCCTATGGATATTTTTGTACATGTTTTATGTACGTGTATGCAGGTGTCAGTGGAGACAGTCACATGTACGCAGGTGCACAATAGGGATAGTCAGGTACATCTCAAAAAGTTTGCAGTTATGGTTCGTACATCAGGTTAGGCTTTGTCAGGTTTGTCTGCAATTGTATTTCTCTCAATGGGCCATTATCCCTGTTACATGAGCCCTGATTTTAGCATAATAAAATCATTCTCATCATTTATTTTCCCTCCATGGTTTTTACAGGGGTATCTACCCAAAAATATTGGTGTTCATGTGTGTATGATTTGGTTCCTAGTTTTTTGCTCCCGCTAGATTTATTGAGTTGAATATTTAAGCAGTGTATTTTTTTTTTTGTGAGTTGCTAATACGATTTACAGTAAGGAAATCACTAGATAACAAGATACCTAGGAGCTGGAGTAAAATGTTTTCAACAGACCATGGTTTTCCATGGTTTCTTATGGTTGACTATGGTGATCATGTTGGCCATGTCGACCATGTTTGACTATCCATGGTTTCCCATGGTTGCTTATGGTTGACTATGGTGAGCATGTTGGCCATGTCGTCCATGCTTGACTATGGTTAACCATGGCTGCCCATGGTTTCCCATGGTTAACCATAATTGACAAAGGTTGAGTGTGGTTGACCAAGGTAGACCACAATTTACTATGGAAGACCATGTCGAACATCGGTGACTATGTTTGACCATGGTTAACTATGTACGACCATGGTTGATTATGGTTGACCATGGGTAGTTATGTTTGAATAAGGTTGACCACAATTCACCATGTTTGACAATGTAAACTATATATGACTACATTTGACCATGGTTGACTATTGTTGTGCATGAAAGGTTATAGTTCAATATGGTTAACTATGGTTGACAATGTCTAACAATGGTGACCATGGTTGCCCGTGGTTTCCTATGGTTGACCAAGGTAGAACATGGTCAACTATGGAAGACCATGTAGACCATGGGTGACTATGATTGAACATAGTTGACCATATATGACCATGGTTGACCATGTTTGACTATGGTTGATCATGGTTGACTATGGTTGAAAATGATTGAATATAGTTTACTATGGTTGGATTTCATCACAATGTGGTGTTGATGAAGGGTTATGTTTGATTTTCACATCAGGATATCATCATCACATTATAAAATTGGGTTTTGTTTGATGCATTGCAATGTCAAGATATGTTATTCACATTGCAACATTTCTTTATGGTCGTCACATTAGGAAATGAGGTTTTGGTCACCACATAACGATGTTGTGCTATGGTCGCCAGATTGTGACATTAGGTTTTGTTCATCACATCCTAATTTCATATTATGTTCGTCACATTGTGATGTTGGATATGTTCATCACATTGTGATGTCGAGTTATGTTCATCACATTGCAATGCTGAGGTATGTTAATTGACTCACTATGACATTGGGCTATGCTCATCACATTTCAATGCAAGGCTTTATTTGGCTAATTGTAGCATTGGGTTTTGTTCGTAAAATTGTGACATTAGGCTATGTTCGTCACATTGTGGTGTTGGGAAATGTTCACCATGGTGACATTGGGTAATGTATGACATATTACAATGTTCGGTTATGTTTGTCACATTGCGATGAAAGATAATTTTCATCGCATTATGATGTTCGGTAACATTATGGTAGCATCGATGGAAAATGGACCCATTAGTGGTTGATTATGGTTGACCAGGGTAGACCATAGGTGACTATGATTAAACATGGTTGACCATGTTTGACTATGGTTAACCATGGATGACCATGGTTGAATATGTTTGAACATGATTGACTATAGTTTATTATGGTTAGATTTCATCAAAATGTGATGTTGGTGAAGGGATATATTCAATTGTCATCAATATATCTTTGTCACATTACAACATCAGGTTTTGTTTGACACATTGCAACATTGGGTTATTTTTGTCACATTGCGACCTCAGTTTATGGTCGTCACATTGGGACATGAATTTTTGTTCATCACATAATGGCATCACATTGTGGTTGTCAGATTGCGACGTTGGGATTTGTTCATCATATTATGTTTGTCACATTATGACGTCTAGCTATGTTCATCACATTACGACATCGAGCTATGTTCGGCTCAATGCAACATTCATATTTGTTCATCACATTATGACATCGAGCTATGTTCGGCTCAATGCGACATTCGTATTTGTTCATCACATTGCATTGTTGGTATATGTTCATCTCATTGTATCATTGGGTTTTGTTCATCACATTTCAACATTGGAAAATGTTTGTCACATTGTGGCATTGAGTAATGTACAACACATTTCAATGTGGGGTTATGTTTGTCACATTGCGATGTCAGGATATGTGTGATTTCATCCTAATGTGATGTATGTGAAGGGTTATGTTCTAATTTGATGCCAGGATATATTTTTCACACTATGACATCGATTTATGTTCGTCACAATGTGATGTCCTATTTTGTTCAACAAATTGTGTCAAAAAGTTATATTCATCACATTGTAATGCCAAGTTTTGTTCAAAACATTGCAACGACATGTTATATTCATTACATTTCAATTCCTGGTTATGTTTTTCACATTATGACATTAGTTAATGTTCATCACATTGATATTTCAGGTTTTGTTTGCAACATTGTAACACCAGGTTATGTTTATCACATTGCAAGGTCAATTTATGTTCGATACATTGTTAAAAGGAAGTTTTGCCAAGTTTTTTGAAAAAAATTCTAACAATTTTTTTCCGTTGTTGTGATAGTAGGAACTTTTAACTGGTGTGGCGTATTGTAGGGAAGTAAATTCCCTTGTCATGTGATGTGTCATGACTAAAACATTTTTTCAGGAGCCAAAATTTTATTTTCATGTGACACAAAAGTTTTATCTCTCATGATGTGTCACACTTAAAATATCTTTCCTTGTGACATTGATAGAAAATCAGCTTCAACTTTGTAGATGATGGTTTATAAATGTTCTAAGTAGATTGATAGCAGTCTACTTCGAGAGAGAAACCTCCTTTTACATTATATTCAATGTACAAGATGAGATGAGATTATCCTAAGACTATGTCTCCTTGGTGTGTGTGTGTGTGTGTAGGAGACAAAGGGTACAATTGTTGTTGGTTTCAAGAGAAACAAGCAACAAATATTAACACACAAAAATCATCATAAGAACACCAATATACTCACAAAATCACATTTTCATTAATGTACAATAATAATAATAATACATCTCTCACATAAAATACATTCGTGAGGAATCATAATATAGAATTGTTGTGATTACAACAAGATTTCCAATATATCATAACCATCTCCATAACTATCTCCATGTGATATCCATCCCTAATTTCACTCATTTTCCTCATCTTTCACCATATGTAAACTTCCAGAATAAGCCCACTTTCATGAATAATAATTCATCATATCATAAGTATGAATTATTCCTTCATACTCCCCCTTATTTAATACTTATTATTCAATCTGGATATCTTAGTTTTATTCATCATCTTTTTTCTTCTTCATCTGCAATTGTTTCTTTAGTTGTCATTGTCTTCATGAGATGTATATGAGTCAATCATTTGAATTGAATCATCTTTATATCAATGATTTATTTCATCTTATCCTTGAACTTCCTATGGTTTTCTATGGCTTACCCTCAACCAATATATCATATCCTAGGTTTTCATTGGCTTACCTGTAACCATTACAACATATCCAGGGTTTTGGATTACCCTTAACTTTTACAAACCCGAACTGATTTCACATTATCATGAAACATTCATTACATTAGGTGGTTTTGGCTGACCACAAACCTACATCTACCATTACAAAGTGGTTTTTGGTTTACCACAAACCAGTGAAAAAATACTTGACGCAAAGAAATGACTCAATAAATTGACAACTCTTTCTTCAACATGTTTAACTAGATTTAATGTCAAATAATCTTTGGAGGACCAACTAACTCATTAACTTTATATGGGAGATATTGTTTCACATTTGAATACTTGACCCAGTAAAATCCTTTCAACATAAACAAAACATTTTTCCATTCAGGGACATCTATCCAACCACATTGGATCTTTATGCAAGTCTTTGAAAATTCTTGATTCCAACACTTATGATAATCATGATTTTTTAGAACACAAATATAGAAAGGATGTAAATTCCAACATTTTTCCTTTGCATGTCCTTTTCTTCCACACTAATTGCAACATTGTTCTTGCTCATGCACTCGATTTTTTGTTGAGGATATTCTCTTGGTTCATTGTTTCATTTCTTATCACCATCATGATCATCATTTGAAGCATAATTATTTCTAGTCTCAGAACAAGAGAGATAAATATGTACATCAAAACTCTTACCATTAACCAAATAACAAGAAATATCAATAAGGTTACTTGTATCACAAATTGAATCACACATTATGTTTTCGTGCTTTAGTTGTTTAACTTCATTTGTGAGTTCTAACAACACATTCTCCTTTTCCAACAATTCTTGTTGCAATGATTCTATCAATTTGTCCTTTTGATCGTCAATTTAAAAAATATCATCCATAAATTTATCTAGTGATTTCAACTTTTCTTCTAATGTGTCAATGCGTTGTGTAGCAAAACTAACAAATTCAGGATAGAGTTTGTTATCTCTTGTCCTAGATTCTGTAACTTTACCAATTATGGATTGTTTTTGTTCATGTATCCTATCTATTTCTTGTAAAGAATTATCAACATCTTGTTGTAATAGTTCAATTTATTGATTATTCATTTGAAGTCTTTTTCCTCCTTTGCCCATGTTTAAAATTGCTAATGATTCACAATCGCTTATAATCACACTTGCTTGCTGAAGAATAAACACAACAAATTGGGTGTCAGGTTCAACCAATCATGCACCCTTATTTACAAAATAATATAATGATGATGAGGGTGTTGGGTACCACTGAGCATACACCCAAAGTTAACACTTCAAATCTTGTAACTTGACACAAACTTCAATTTATTTGGCCTTACCAAAAAATATTTGACTTGCTTTGAATTAACTTCAACTCCAAACTTTACATCAATAGTCATTTATTCAATGACCAACCTCTCACTCTTTAACTTGAATTAGACTCAATAAATCACCCTTTCATAACTTTTACATTAATAAAATCTCAACAAGACTATACTCTCAACCATTATATTCCTTGACTTTAATATTAACTTGACTCAAACTCTTCAACTTTAATATTTTAACTTAACTTAAGTTACATATATAAACCTATAAAAACTTCTACATGGTAAATAAATTAGACCCGTTACTTTGAACTAAGATACCCTCACTAATACCTTTACATACCCAATACAATTCCACTCACCCTTATTAACCTTTTTTTGGACTTAAAAAAATATAAAATTACAATGTCACTTTATATCATGACTTCACCACAGCCAGGACATGCAAGGTAATTCTCAGCCAATTGTGCCTTATGATAATTCTTCGAATCTCCTCGAGATTTCCGATGGTGTTAATGATGGCTCTAATCTCCTTCTGTGTGCAGACCCTGGACCGTTGTCTTCTTTATTCCAATACAAATATCATTGAATCCTTCAAATCAGATTTATCTATTGATATTTATGAACATATAATAGTGGCATCCTTAATCAAAATGGTGGCTCCTTTAATCAAATAACAATAGGACTTTAAATTTAATGGAAGATATTTTCAACTTCACTATAGCTTGGAAAATGACATCAATAATCGGTACCACTTCCTTTGCAACCTTATTTGTGCAGTGGATTCTTTATGCCAAACTCCATATCACTATAGTCTAACACCCACCAAGATTTCAATTTCAAGGCACTTCTAGGAGCTTGAATAGTGAGAACGCAGAACAAGGCACTCAAAATACTTGGAGTTATGATTAAATTCTTCTTATAGTTGGGCATTCTCAATAATAACTTGCCTTCTCACAACCATTTCTTCTTTGCAAGTTGATTGGTGGCTTCCTTCTATGGATTCCTTCTATATCTCCAACAAGCCTCAATAGATTTACAATCCAACATTATCATGGATCGCCTCACACATGCAGACTTATAAACTCACCTTGTTCTGATACCAAATGTTGGTTTCAAGAGAAGCARAAAACAAATACAAAYACAAAAAAGATCATCATAAKAACACTGATATACTCACAAAATCACATTTTCATTAATGTAAAAATAATAATACATCTCTCACATACAATACATTTGTGAGGCCTCATAATATAGCATTGAAGTGATTACAACAAGATGTCCAATATAACACAACCATCTTCATAAATATTTCCACAATATCTCCATGTGATCTCCATCCCTAATTTCACTCATTGTCCCCATATTTCATCATATGTATACTTCTATAATAAGTCTACTTTCATGAATACTAGTTTATCATATCATAAGTATAAATTATTCCTTCAATTATAATGAAAGGATAAAATTAAGGGCTCTAGCCTACATACAAATATAACACTAGAAATGTAATAATTCAGTATCTAGGGCTTAATAAGGGGTTTTATACTTGGAGATGTGTGTAGGGATTAACATGTCCCTCCCCTTCAAAAAAGTGTTGTCCTCAACACTTGACTAAATGCGAGTGTTTCTACATGAATAACTCATATTCCCATGTCACCTCTTCCACTAGTAGGTTCTTCCATTTGACGAGGTACTCAGTAATTGCTTGATTTCACAACCACTTAATCCTTGTTTCAAGGATTGTTTCTGGTTCTAGTATTATTTTACTTTCTTCATTAATCTATGGAAAAATGATTTGGATTGGGATATTGTCATTGATTACCTTCTTTAAGAAAGAAACATGTAAGAATATACGTACACGTGAAGATGGAGGCAACTCCAATTTGTAAACCATACTTCCAATCCTTTGCAACACCTTATAGGAACCATAATATTTGTGTGCTAATTCATTTTCCTTCTTTTTTTTTTTAATGGACATTTGTTTATATGGTTGTAGCATAAAAATACTCAATCCCCCACTTAAAATTTCCTTTTACTGCAATGTTGATCTTCTTGTTGTTTCATCCTATTTTGTGTCATAACCAAGTTGTCCTTCAATAGTTTGAGAACCTCTTGTTGGTGCCCTATGTGGTCCTCTGACACTACCTAAACCTTTGTATTCCCTTTCAAGGGAGATATTATGTGTCCATAAAGTGTTATAAATAGGGACAGTTTTGATGAAGTATGGAAGGATGTGTTGTACCACCATTATGCCGAGGGAAACCACTTGACCCATTGTTTATGTTTATCACATGCAAAGAATAAAAGATATCCTTCTAGAAATTTATTCACAATCTCATTTGTCCCATCGAATTAAGGATGGTAAAATGAGTTGTGATCCAATTGAGTACCCAAACAAGAAAATAATTCTGCCCAAAAATATCCAGTGAAAATTGGATCTCTGTCACTTACAATAATATTGGGGACTCCATTTATATTTTTAATTGTTTCCATGAATGTTGTGGCTACTATACTTTCTTTATGAGGATGAGAAATAGAGAAAAAATGGGCATCCTTTGTCAGTCAATCCACTACTACCATGATGAAAATATTTCCTTCACATTTGGGTAAACCTGTAATAAAATCCATTGAAAATTCTTCCAAACGTTGACTTGGTATAGATAATGGTTGTAGGAGATCTGGCGTCTTGATTGTCTCGCCATTATTCTGTTGGAATACCACGCATTTAGACACAAAATTTTGAACACATCAGTTTTAAGACCTTCCTAGAAAAAATCCTTCTTGATTCCGTGGTAAGTTTTCAAGAACCATGAATGTCCTATAGGAGAAGTGTGAAATTCCAAAAAGGCCTTGTTATCCCTGTTTTCTAGGGATAACTAGGAGATCATGTCTTGAGGCCCACAGGTCCTAGACATGGAGTACCGAGAGCAGGATTGAACTGAGCATGGCCCTGGAGGGTCCATCCTTCTTCTTCTTCGCCATAATTGTCCTGTCAGCAGCAGCAACATCCATCACCATCGGCTTGAACTTGCATCATAGAAGGCTCTTTCTCCATAAGGTAATTGGTCCAGGTATCATGGTATGTGTCATGTTTGATCATTATAACTTTCAGATATATGCATCAGGTTCCCTACATTTCTAACAACTCCTTGGATATTACACTAACCCACTTGACCATTGTTGGTGGGATTAATGGGGTGCCTTAGCAAGCTTGTATCCATGGGTTTTGGTTAGCCACCGGGGGGATTTGAAGAGCCATCGTCCGCTCCCACCATATTATCATTTTACATCTTATCTCCCATACATCCATCTCATTCCCCTAGTCCGGGCATTAGGATGGCCTATTTGAAGGGTTACACTCTGTCTTGTGGGAAGAAGGGGCTAAAGGCCCAGGAGGTAAAGCAGTTGGTAAAAGGTAAAAGCCATAGGAAATAAAACCTAGAGATGCCTCACCCAGGGATCCCCGAGAAGGCAATAAAAGGCCTCTCGATAAGAAACAAAAGGGACCTGAAGAAAAATAATAAAACAAGACCTAACCAAGAGGATGGGAGGTCTCATCACGAGCCGACCCATTATGTTTATAGGTATCTAGCAGTATGACGTTTCCATTATCTGGTCACCACGCTAGGGAAATGAACCTTGGTTGCATGGCTAAGGGAAAGGGGGTCTCATCACGAGCCAGCCTTATCATTTCTGCAAAAATACCCGTGGGTAACACTGTCAGCTCTGGTCACCACGCCAAGGCAGTGTCCTCTGGTCAGACCTTGAAGAAAAAAGAAAAAAAAAGTACTAAATAAAAGAAAGAACAAAGGCAATAAAGGGCTTGGAAAGAACTGCATCCATGATAGGTACAACTCGCCTCCTACAAAGGAACCCACGGATAATACCTACCCCTGGTCTTCACTATGTCTGAACATCCTTAGACCATACCACCTCATGTTACATGGCTTGAATGATATCCTTTGGAAAATTTCCTCTTCTTGTGGATGTTGGCCCAACAGGGCACTTTGTCTTTTCTTCGGCTTTGTATAGTAGGTCAATGTAATGTCTTTGAGCTATTAGATGATATGCTAGGGGTCTTATGCATGAATTTGATAAAATTAATGATGAAATATGTTTGACATTGCTATGATCCTGAGGACTAATGAGCCCATGGAGGGCGAATTTTTTGATGTGCAGGACCATGCCCGACGGACAGGTACCAATGGACTGGTACACATGGGGAGATGATTAGCTCGAACCTCCATGGGGCTGAAGAGCCCATCAGATGGTTGTTGGGATGGTAGAGACAGGACATTTTTGTGATGAGCCTTTGCACATGAAGAAAGAAGGATGTTCCACCCATGACACTTTGGCTGAGCCCGGCCTAGGGGGGATCACCCACTTCAAATGGAACATTTTCCTCTTGATGGACAGGATGTCACCTAGGAGATCTGGACGTCACCTTGAGTGTGTGGCAGTGTGATGAGGTTAC
>JASDQU010372354.1:225400-236546 GCA_032191745.1 Picea mariana
AAAGTGCATCCATGTAAGTGATGAGTATGAAATGGGGAGGAAGGAGGTTGCCTTGCAAAGCTTTAAATATGTGACATATGATATTGATGGGGGACAAGAAAGAAAAAAGATAAATTTTGTTACATTCCAAGTGCGAGTTTGTGACTTCATTAAGGAATTCATTGAAAAGACACGATATTATTTTCATCATGTCCATGTGGCTTGATAGAAAGACGATCATTTTAGAATATTCAGAAATGCATTTACTATTGGTACTGTGTTATCAATGGTTGATTTTTCTGAGAACCACACCCTTCAACTGCAAAATGAGATTTAAATCCAATACTATCACTCAGAGCAAGTCAACATAATGATACATATCACATACGAGAATGGACCAGATGATAATGAACAAAACATAGTTATATTGAAAGAGTATCACTTCTACATAAGTGATAATTGGTGCCATGACTTAGCCTATGTACAACATTGTTTTCTGTTGTTCTTAAATCACCTTAAGGAGAAGAACATATAGATGGATCAACATTGGATTTTGTCAGATGGCTGTGTAGGTCAATTAAACAATGCTTGCATATTTCAATGGTTGTGTATGTTTCACAAAACACTAAAGGTACCAGACATTTGGAACTATTTTGAGTCCCAACACGGGAAAGGGGAGCATGATGGAGCAGGTGCATGCATAAAAAGAACATTATGTAGGAAAGAAATGAAGTTCACTACTACTTGCCTCGTTCGAGATGAAAAATCCATTGTTGAATGGTGTTCTTCAGTAATGGGAGAGGGAACAGGAACTCGTGAAGAGAAATCACACAAGAAAGGACATGTACATATATATATTTTGGAGGTGGTTGATCTAGATCGATCATAGTGGTATGAATTCAAAACAATCTAGGGCACTCATGGATTCCATTTAATTAGAACATCAGACCACTTTCTTTCGAGTGTGCGTTCTTAATAATTCCATTGCCACTTTTTTGGCCACCAAGTTCTTTCACTCACCCACACCTAAAACAAAATATTTTCAACCCAACAATCCTTTTTTAGCCTGATAATTATATGATATAAATGTCTCTTTAGACATATTACATGATAGCCAAGAATCCACATCACCAAAAAAAATCATGTTTATCTATGCAAAATGTACCTTGTTGACATTTTCCCTACATGGTCACAATGTCACTTAAACAACATTATAGTGAAGGTCTACTCATAAAATGTGACATGTATTTCAATTTGTAAATGTTACTTTTATTAGTTTATTAAGTAATGTAAAAAAGATGTTTTTTACATCAAAAATCTCTAGCAATCAAAACACATGACTAGTAGATCTTGATATCAAAGCAAAACATGACTAGACCTAGTAGAATATTTTCAACATATGAATTTTGGTTATCATACTCAAGGCTATTTTCGTATCAATTCACATCAAGTAGGAATTACATAAGTCATTTGGTGATTATTAATAAAGGAATAAATTCAGCAAATCAATGTGAGTAGGGGCTGGTTCAATAGTCATTGAAAAATCAATATTTTTCTATTATGTGAGGAGAGAAGAATCCTAAATCCCATGTAGGAATCACTACTAAATCTGAACATTTTTGCAATGAAGTTTCGTCGGAATAGGGTCATTGTTGTGACCAACATGAATTTTTTTTCGTCGGAATCAATCCATCAGTCTAGTGACCACACATGGATCTTTGTCGGTCTAGCGACCGGGAAAAGAATCCTATTCACAATAGGGAAAAGTTACAATTCATCGGTCCATCAACCAAGATTAGTCGGTCTAGCGACCAACTTTAGTCGCAAGCCTTGCTAACATTTCTAAGTAAAACATAACCTTGGTCACTCTAGCGACCATAATTAGTCAGTCTAGCAATGGATGTTATTCGGTCTAACAACTAATATTAGTTGCAAGAGAGACCAAGACAACCCTGGAAAACTTATTCAATAAACCACGATTAATCAGTAGAATGACGAAGATTAGTTGCTAGACAGACCAACCCTAAAGCTAAAAAGGTCAAATGAAAGATGAACAAGTAGTCACTAGAGTGACAAAGTTACATACTTTATGACCAAATGGTTATAAAAGCGACAAACTTTTTCATCGCTAGAGAAACGAATGTTGGGTTTAAAAAAAAAAAATATGTCATTCACACAGGAATAATCCCAAACTACTAAGCTACAGAAGCATACTTTCATTATGTACTTGGGAGCTGGCACTGGATTCAACCCCCTAATGGTCAATACCGGTGATCCAATTTACCTTATCATTTCTAGATGTAAACACCATTGTGATGAGTCTCAATCCATTCTAGGGGATTTAATATCGAGCCTCAAATTGTGGAAGGTGAATCTAGATCATTAGGTGGAGGAGATTTCACAGTAGCAGACCTCCTTTACGGAGTGGTTGGGAACTATTAAATCGAAGGAATTCTTGTTAGATGTGGAAAATCAATGCCTAAGAGAAAAATCTAGGGAACAAGAATCTCAAATTTAGAAGCTACAATGACATGTAAAGAAGATGGAGCATGGGTAGTCACCCGTGTTGTCATTCTATAGGCACAAGTACATTTAGAAGTCTTCAATGGGTTTTCTCCCAATAACAAATATGTCACTCAATGAGGACCAAAAAATGGAGCATCCACATTGTCAATAGGATTAGAGGTCAAATACTACCCATCCACCAACTATTGGAAGCATTGAAACTAGAGTGCAAGGCCATGGAAATTTTCATGTTTTTCTATAAATGATTTGTAGGGTAAAATTGTTTTGTTAGTAGGCCTTGATAGTCCCTCTACTAAAGGTTAGTATCAGTAACTTCATACTTTAAGTGATGATGACATGTATAAGAAGAATAATAATAGATGGCTTATCTCTCTTGACTATGGAATTTGGGAAAGGATAAAGACATAATAAATGAGAACCAATGCCCTTTTGAATGCCACTGAAACTTATAGTGGAGAAATGCATAGGCCCTTTTCAAAGAAAGGATGAATATCAAAACATAGTGTTCATTCCCAGTTCTTGGAGGACCAACTGCCATATGGAACATTACAATCAAGTAGTGAACTATTGTCAATGATCTACTTTCTATGATATGGTAAAATTTTGCAACAAGAGATTTCGAAATAAAATCAAGAATTGTGGTTCCCATAACTTGAAAACCAAATAYGAACACACCAGTGAAATCAATTTCATAAATCCACATAATTAAAATATGGTCAAATCACACATAATACTAAAATAATGATAGTTTTCAAAGTCCAGAGTCTAGTATGGATACCAAAAGAGGGTAGAGAGAGAATTGCAAGAGTGTCGGTAGTAGAGGACACAAATGAAGTGTTGAAACAAAGGGTGGATATCTTATATACACAAACAAAAGGAAACTAGGTCTTTTGTTTTAGCATAATGGAGAAGGGACAACCAATGTTGAACATGACACAGCCACCACTCAGAAAAACAAAGTGGAATACTTTTCACACTCAAAGATTGAAATTGTAGATATCCAATTCATGGATGCAAAGATGAATCATCCTCAAAATATAATTGTATTTATACTTACACTGAAATTACAACAAAAGTGGATAACATAGGCGATGACACGGGTTCAAATATATCATTAGCTCAAGGAAATATTTAATGAAAAAGTGAACAGAAGAAAAAAACCACACAAACATCGTGACAACAACAATTGCAAGGTATACTTATATGGAACTTAGTATCTAAATCTAGTTAGAAGGAACATGATCCAAGTTATTGGCTTTAGTCAGTTAATGCCCTAGATGAAAAATACAGAGTAGTTTTAGAGACAACCAAACATAGTTACAATGGTATGTTGTTCTGGACATTGTAATAAATCAAATGATACATTAATCTCCCCAAAACTTCCAATAATGGGGGACTGTGTTAGAGTGCATCTATATCTAGAATTAAAATGGTGGGACTATCTTTGTAATAATTATGTCAGTCCTAAATTGAGTGCCAAGTTAGTAGCTTTAGTATGTTTAGGGAGATATAGAGATTAGGTCTAGATGTCTTGTGTTAGGCCACTAAGAGTCTAGGATTGATAGGCTTAGGATGTAGGTTAGGTTTAGGGTAGGTCGAGGTATGTATGGGTAGACTAGGTTAGGTTAGGAGGTTCGAACCTCCTAGGAGGAGCAAGAAGCATATGAAGAGGATTATGAACCTCAGGGTCACTGCATTCAGTGTGTACTACATTGATTTAGGATAGCAACAATGTTGTCTAGAGAGACATACCTTGGGGATTGTGCCCACCACCATGCATCCTTAACACTCATGGAGTCAGCATAACTTTGTCTTCTTAAATTCAAATTTCCTAAAAACATCATTGATCTCCACATTCATTACGAAATATCATGATAGTCATAAATCAACCAAAAATCACCTTAAACCAGTCCTTAACAAGATCCATACCTTTGAGTGATAGGGTGCCTCCAATGTTTCTCCTCTCCATCCTGCGATTCATCACATGACTTAATTATATTTTAGAATAGTAATTAAAGATGTAACAACCTCTACAAATTAATGACTAAAGACGAATACTTGAGTGAGCTTCTCTTCATTTCGAGAATAAATTATTCTCTACTGAACAGGACCAACCATGTGAAGGTGGAAAATCTTTTGGCCCCTCCCCCCTCTCACATCACTCTCATTTCCCCATACCCAATATATCTGGATTTTACAACTATAATTAGAAATGAAAGTAACATTAAATGTAAGAAAAAAACATTCATCGCCATGTGCTAAAACAAAAAACATGAAAGCAAATAACATTCATGACAATCTAGGAAAATAAAATACATTACATTGGACCGGAAATATATTGGATTTATATTAATAAAAAAATGTCTAATCATTTATTTTTCTTATTCTTCTTCTTCTTGGTCTCCATGAAAGCACACATTAATTCGTCATCATAATTTAACCGATCCCCCACAGTTATTAGGCCTTCTTCAAGTGTTGCATCATCAGTACTCAACACCTCATGCCATGATGAACTTCTAGTATTTTGGTGTGAAGGTTGAGGATGCGCATGGGCATCCACTACTACAACAACAAAAAAATTCAAGTGATATTGTTATTCACTGTTCCCAGGGAAATTTAACTAGTACAGATTTAATTACAATGGTTTATACTTGGACTAGTCAGTGTAGTAGAAACAATAGTTGGTAGCCGCATTGTTGTTTCGGTGCTTGTTAATCTCCACTCTTAATCGACATCTACACACTCTTCCATATGAAACAATATAAGTATTTAGTACATAATATACCCTAAATATTAATACTCATTGAAAAATGGAAAAACATTAAAAATGCATGCATACCACTATGTAATGGTCCTTCGGAAATAGCACTTGAATCAATATGGGGGTCAGGATTTGGTTCATCTGGTACATCAAGAGCATTTGTAGCATTGTTACTCTCTTGCGAATGTGGAAAATACACACATTATTTTAAATTTTAAATGAATAAAAAATATATTTTACATTACAAGTAATCAATGAGTAAAAACTAATCGACAAGATTTTAATTTCATTTTATTTACCATGTCCTACATAGAGACACATGTTGATTTCCCCAAGATTCTTCGTCGTGCCACCATGCCATCAAAGCCCTCCGTAAACCCAACCTTTATATATTATGTGTCTTCGTCGTTGAACAAATCCCCCTGCATTGAGCAATATCAAAATCATTAGTCACTAGCTGCAATGAATTACATATTTTGTGACGATGATAAAAACAAAGTAAAATGTGTAGGCACTTACAACCCATACCTTCAATCTCCCATAACCACCTTGGCCCAGTTTATGTTGGCGGTGTTTGTCTTGTCTTGCCTTTGTTTCCTTGGAAGTGTCTTGGAGTCTATGCAATATTTTGAAATATGTTATATATTGATTGTTTTCCTCATAAAGTAAACAAAAGACCATCATAGTAAATTGAAAACACCTCTTACCTTTTAGGACTAGGTGGTTTCTTTCCTTGTGCTTTCATTGCTAATTCTCTTACATCGAGAATAATTTATTTCCACTCCCTCTCGAGGACAAGCAAAGGGCGTTCACACTTGGGGTCCTGTACTAATTTATTCCTATATGCCTCTCTAACATGTTTCAATTGATTGCTGGTTCTTTTTAGGACTTCTAACTTATTGAACAATTCACCAAACTTGCCAACCAGTCTGGAGATAAGAAGTCTTTTAAGTTTAGAATTTTTTCGATTCCATCATAGTCAAATGGTCGGCCCAAAAATTTCTAATGCATAGTCATGCAAACTATTGTAGAACACATTGTTTCTTGTAAAAGATCATCATCATTAGTAATTTAAATCTCACTGATATGTGATTGTTTAAACAATTATATAACAGGAATCTCGATAAAGACATATATTAAACACCTGGTAGTTATACTATTTTTAGAGGAACCATGTCCTGGTTGACCAAAAATGATACCACAGTTGTTCCTGTGCTTTGGATACGTGTAGCAACAGGGTAACAATCAACAAAAGAATGATCAATTCCATGATCATGTACACCACCTGCACGATCTGGCATGTGCTGTAGGGGCATGGCATCACCCCTAGAAGGGATAGAATTGGTCTCAGGTGACACACTTGGGGTGGAAAATAGCCTCATGGCTACGTGGCCATGTGGGTTCGTTGTTGCAATCCTGCTACTGCTACCAGGACCTTCCCCTTCCCCTCTCATCGATCTCACAAAATTCTACAATGAGAAATATGTGCTAATTGCATATATCAAATTACAAAATTTAAAACCAAAAATTGATATTGCACGATATGGCATGTGTTGTGGGGGCATGGCATCACCCATAGGAGGTATAGAATCAGTCTTAGGCGACACACTTGGGGTGGAAAATAGACTCATGGCTATGTGGCCATGTAGATTCACTGTTGCAGTCCTGCTGCTGCTACCAGGACCTTCCCCTTCCCCTCTCATCGATCTCACAAAATTCTACAATGAGAAATATGTGTTAATTACATATATCAAATTACAAAATTTAAAACCAAAAATTGATATTGTTATATGACATGACTTGCCCCATAATTTTATATCTCAACACGTAATTCAGATATCCTTAGGAAATCCTCATATGTTTCCAACCTTGCAATGACCAAATCCTAGAATTCCCTATTGGCCTTTCTTAGGGACAATTCTATTGTCTACAAGGAGTCTCTAGAATCAAATATCTCTTCATCACTTATATATTCATCATTTTTGGTTGATGTGGTGCTAGGAACGGGGCCTTTGCCCCGATCAATGCCTTTTCCATGCTCAGGGACTTTGCCTCGATCACCACTCTGGCAGAATTTCAAGAAGAATGTTAGTATGTGCAAGAAATATTGAAAAAACAATATATGAAATAATGGAATATTGACAATTATTATCAAATGAAACATTCACACATACAAATTATCAAATAATTGGAAATGAAACATTGAGCAAAAATTAGCAAATTGAACATTCAGAAAAAAAAAAAATTTTCGTCACAAATGAAACATTCACAAATTAAGTAATCCATTTTTATGTTTGGGTATAATGGGTTTTGTACCATGGAAAAAGAAGATGTTTCTGGGTCGAATCGATTCATATTGTAATTGACCAAAAACTCTTAGCCTACCGTTATTGTTTTCACCGCATATACAAATATCATATTACCTTCACACTCCTCAAAAATGCAATTGGGTTCCTTTCTTGTCATCACAAGCCTTGTACTATTTATAAGACCTGGAATATTCCCCGATGCCTTTGGCCTTCCATCAATATACATAGTCACTCCTTTATTTTTATTATTGTCTTTCAGATGTATATAATTTGTGGCGAGTGCATATCTCCTCATACTAGGCATATATTAGACTAGCCTCAACCATACTCCATAAGTGTAACATGGTCCAACATACTTAAACAATTCAACCAATATTCCATATTTTACCTTTATGTCATCCATGGAGAATAAACCAAGGCCATGGATGAATGATGAAGAAATGCGATACATCCTCTCATTAACACAAAAGTAAGTGTCCAACTCTGGCACTTCCTTGGGTACCCACTGTTTCAGTAGGTGTTTGTAACTCAAGGGAACCTCATTGTCACCTATTCTCTCATCGTCATAAGAACATGATCCTCCTTCGGCAAGAAAGAATTTCATGCACCTACCAAACTTTCTTCTGAACTTTTCACCTCTAGTTGATTTTGCCTTGTTACATGTGTTGGATATGTTTTCCCTTGTCCCTCTTGAAAATTCATCACTCGAGCTGGATGATAGGTCTGATAGATACATATTTGGTTGTACCTACACTCCATCGAGGGAGAAGAAAAAGTTAGGCCAACGATCTTCATATTATAGTATAGCCAAAGATAAACATTGAAAAGATAAGGGAAATGTAAGGATATTTCTCACGATAACTATAACTAACTCACTGTTAACTATCTCACTGTTAGAAAGACATTAATTGTATTGACTCTGCTCACCCTTTTCTGAGACTCTTTTTCCTTTTCTGACTTTTCATATTCCTTATTAATTAATAAAGTGATTTCCATTTGTGCTTTCCATTTTAACTCAACAACAAAGTGATATTTGTGTGTCCTATCAAAGAGAGGGAAAGAAAATGATTTTCTTAGATGCAAAGAAGAAAATCGTGTGCCCTAACAATTAAAAATCATTCAATAACATAAGATTTTACAATTTTCTGACAGAAGGAAAACTCTACACGGACTCTTCTTTAATGTTGATGATTTGATCAAACAACAAACTGATGGAAAGAAAAACGAGAGGGAGGGAGGTTAATGCCAAAATGTTAACACACAAACTAGTAGGTTGGATATCGCTAAGGAACATGACAGGATCCCCCCAAAGGTGTCACAATGGATCAAGTTCTCTTAGTTTATGTCTATGTATTCATGCAATAGACAAAGGGAGGGTTCCCTAATACTTTTGTAGTGACATCTATTTGTGCAATATATATGTCAAGATAGTATAGATTTAATGATCGATATCCAATGAGAGATCTGCACAACCAACTCTTTGGGTGGAGCCCAAAAATACTCGATGATAGGTGGCCTTGGTAGTTTTTGGGAGTGGCACGGATGCTTAGGAAAAACACACTACAGGAAGACAGGTGTCTGTAAGGGCTATGGAGTCAAATGTACTCATAAATTTGAATGATATGACCTCAAGATAGAATATCCTGAGGTATATATATGGATATATATGGCTATCAAGGTTTATGTCTGTGTGTCACTATTATTCAATATTTCAATCATACATTTATTTGATTATTGTTTTCCCTATAAATTCCCCACTCGAACATTTACCTTTATTACATCCTTCCCTCGGATTTTGCTTCCTCTTTTCCCTCTTCTCCCAACTTTATGTTCTTGTGAATTTTTTTTAAATTTCAACTCCTCCCCTCTCTAAATCCCATTTAGACTTAGCTACTTCCTTGTTGTAAGTTTTCTTTTCTTCTACTTCCTTATGTATCATCCCTAGGGGTTTTAAGTAGAAGGTATGGAGCGTGTCATGTGTAAGATGATATAAGTTTTAAATTTTTAATCCCTAATATTGGCTCATTAACCCTTAATTAGGGCATATTATATTAGTAATGCTATTTTATTTATGTCGGCCTTAGGCCATTAGTTGTAATTAGACCTCCTAGTCTCCTATATATACCAAGGAGACACTTTTATTTTGAATCATCTTCTACCTGAACATTTAAGTGGGATAAAAGGAGGTTTCCCCCTCGAAGAGGCTTATTATCTGAAATTATATCTTTTTCAAGGCATTGAGTACTTTTCCTGAGGTTTTTCTATGCTATATTGATGTTTGGTTCTTAACATATGGTATCAGAGCTCAAGGTCTTGGGGTTTCGCTGCTACATCTGAGACAGTGTGGAATTTTCGCTATAACTTTTTTTCTACAACGTTTCAGAAGTAACGGCTTGGAGGATATTTAGTAGACGGATCAAGGTACGTTGGGTTCAAACTTTAGATCCTGAGGCCTTATACTTTCAGAGATACATCCTATACAAGATAGAGTTCTGGAATCATCCTGAAATGAGTCATTGTGGAATTTTCACTATAAAACATTTTATGTAATGTTTCAGACACTGAAATTGGGAGGATATTTACATAAATTAGTAAGGTATTTTTGGTAAAAATTTCAGCTTCTGGTTCATTGTAAATTTGTAGATACACCTTGTGTAAGATAGGGTATTTGACTAGTCCTATTGACTAGTCTCAAGAAGGTGTTCCAGGTGAAACAATCATAACTTCTTGCTAGAGTATCCAAATTGAGTGGGACTTGTTTCATTTGATTGMGAACAGTCTGTAGTATTTTGGGTGTGAGTTTCAGAATTTAATATCAATTATTTTGTGCGGAGCATTCTATACAAGTGAGATCTCCTGGAAAGGACAAAAATCGGCAAGTTGTGAGGAAGTTACCATAAATTCCACTTGGCACATCCAATTTTGATCAGACCTGTGGCATTGCAGAGAAGAAATATCAAAGAACTACCTAAAAGAAAGTTTCATACCCAGAAGGGCCAAAAATTGGGAGATAGAACAGAATAAATATTGTCTAGCAGAACCGCCTCAAAATCCAGATTCAAAAGTGATACTTGGCCAACATGCCACCGAAAAACGGACCTTCTACACCAAATAAGCCTCCATAAAATCCTAATTGGACTCTTGATGAAGGTGAAGAAATGTGTAGGGAAATAAATGAACTAAAAAAGAATATGGATTCAATGGAAGCTAAGTTGGATACTAAGATAGATGGTTTAAAAGGGGAGATCATGGAAGTATTGAAAAAATTCATAACAGAGAAGACACCTGAAAGTGAAAATGCATCCCATGAAATTCATGATGAGGAAACAAGGAAGGTGAATCAAGAATGGAGAAACTCCAACTTTGGTTTGAAGAACAACCACATTCCTAAGATTTATATGAGGAAGTTTGATGGCAAGGACCCAATCACATGGATACTTCATATGGAGCAATTCTTTGATCTCCATAATGTGCCACATACACAAAAGGTACGAATTGCTTCTTTATATTTAGAACCTAATCAATTTGTATGGTATCGATGGCTTTGTTCTCGCAAATCACTTGTCACTTG
>JASDQU010372355.1:50934-79363 GCA_032191745.1 Picea mariana
TTCATTCTGGACACCCCCCCCTCTGTTAAAGGCAGAACGGAAGGGGGAGTCCGGAATCCAATATAGATCATGGATCTAAGCGCTCACTTCTGGACCATCCAGATCTACGCAATTCTTATCATCGATTCTGGACCCCCCCCATCGGTTAAAAGCAGAATGCTCGAGGGGGGGTCCGGAAAGCTATGTGAGCCGTAGATCTGGGCGCCGCGATCAGGACCGTCGAGATGTGCAGGAGGCATAAATCAGAATTGAGGAACACATGCGGTGGGAGAACTTAGGATAAAAGCATTTTATAGGTTTTTCTCAGACTTTTTCAAATAGACACCACCATGGGGCTTCTTCCAAACTATCCTTTAGGCATTTGTGACATGGTGTGGTCTTGGCATCGAGCTGGCTTTATTGGAATGAAACAATGAAACAACTAACCTACATGCTAACCTATCTTCCTATGATAGTTAACCCAGATTAAACTGTTGGGTTAAGAAATTACTCTACCCTGGGGCTATCTGACCAGGATTAGACAGTGTGGTCAAATTTATTCACTAATCTAACCTAGACACTTTGGCTAAGATTAAACTATTTAGCCAACTCATTCACTACCCTATCAACATCAAATTTAAAAGAACTTGGTCATGCTTGAAAGGTATGGCCAAGTTACTATTATTGCATGGGGATTTTATTTCAATTCTTTTCTGCCCTCTTTTCTCTTTTTTCTTTTTTTCTTTTTTCTTTTTCTTTTCTTTTTCTTTTTTCTTTTTTCTTTTTCTTTTTTNTGTGACATGGTGCGTTCTTGGCATCGAGCTGGCTTTATTGGAATGAAACAATGAAACAACTAACCTACATGCTAACCTATCTTCCTATGACAGTTAACCCAGATTAAACTATTGGGTTAAGAAATTACTCTACCTTGGGGCTATCTAACCAGGATTAGACAGTCTGATCAAATTTATTCACTAATCTAACCTAGACACTTTGGCTAAGATTAAACTGTTTAACCAACTCATTCACTACCCTATCAACATCAAATTTAAAATAACTTGGTCATGCTTGAAAGGTATGGCCAAGTTACTGTTATTACATGGGGCTTTTATTTCAATTCTTTTCTGCCCTCTTTTCTCTTTTTTCTTTTTTTTCTTTTTTCTTTTTCTTTTCTTTTTCTTTTTTCTTTTTTCTTTTTCTTTTTTCTTTTCTCTTTTTTCTTTCCTTTTTTCTTTTCTTTTTCTTTTCTTTTCTCTTTTTCAAATTATTTGCAGAATGAAAAATCATTTGTCAACAAAAACATTAGAGACAAATAATATCTCAATCACAAATTGATTCCCATAATTTATGGGGTGATAATAGGTACTTCAACTGTTGTACCAAGTGATCATGGTAATCTTTTTAAGACCTCTCTACAAACTCCAGTAGTTGCTTCTTATTCTTCTGATATACTATTTGCTAGAGTTTCAAGAAATTTAAATTTTGGGATTTTTCCTCTTAATTTATCCCCTCCTATTATTGGTTTGGAAGGAGAGAGTATTGACACCCCTATCTCCCCTAAAGTTGTGAAGTGGTTCAGACCTAATACCTTAGAAGGATTTCCCACTTCAGGCCTTACCACTCCTCCCCCTATTAGAATTGTTGCAGTTACAAAAGGGAAAACCTATCTTCCCTCTATCCCCTCATCTGTATCTCCTAATGCTCAGCCTTTCCCTTTTTCTCCCAGAAGAAAAACCCTAGCCTCACCCGTCCAAAATCCATCTTCTCTTGGTTCTCCTCCAATTCACGTCTAAATGGCAAGTGCTAATCCTACTAGGAACAAGATGGCTGAGATATTGGCTGCTAAATACACCCCTTTGGTTTTACCTCAACCTATGAATGCTCTCCCAGCCATAGACTACCTTAAGTAAATGCCCTAGTTCACAGGGGAGGGATATACGACTGTAGAAGAACACCTTGCATCCTTTTATATATTTTCAGAGATCTAGGTCATCAAAAATGAAGATGTGTGGATGAGAGTTTTTGTACAGAACCTAGATGGGGATGTCATGGATTGGTTTAAAAAATTTCCTTCTAGATATATTGACGAGATTTCTTCTATGGATGATTCATTCTTAATACATTGGGGAAATAAAAAATATCTCCTTTACTATATTACAAAATTCGGGGCACTTAAGAGAGAAGAAGGGGAATCTGTTTCAAACTTCTCGAAAAGATTCAATAAGATGTATAAAAAGATTCCCGCTGAAATTAAACCTACAGAAAACTCCACCAATATGACTTATGCTAATGATTTTGACCATGATTTTTGCCTCTTGTTGAGAGAAAGAAGAGCCACATCCTTGGCTCATATGAAAGATGCATCCCTTGAAGTAGAATCCAATATATTGGCATCTGGAAAGATTAGAAGTAAGGCTGATAGAGATAGAAGAAAAGATAGGTCTGAAGTTATGAATTCTAGTTCCTCTACTGCCCCCCCTCAAACGGATGAAGTAACCATGCTACTAAAATCAATTTATGTTAAAGTGGAAAGGTTGGAATTGGAAGGAAAGCAGAGATATAGGAATTCCCAAAATTTTGATAATAGGGGTAGTTTCAAAAGACCAACTAATGCCCCTCAAACTATCCAAAGAGATCAAAGAAACAAGGATAGAGATGATCAGAAAATCCAAACTCCTCTCCAAAATAACCTAGTTACTAATGAATTTGAAGAGGAAGAAGATATTGATCCTAAGCTCCTTTTCCTTGTAGATACCTCTTCGTCCCCTCATTTAACTCAGTCTACATATGAAGAGGCCCCTATGAGTAATGAACTGAATGAGCTGAGAAAAGGAGAAAAGACCACCAATGATCGAAATATATATAACCTTAGATCCAAGAAGAAAGAAGGAAATCCCGACATTCTAGAGCGGCCTGCTAGAGATGAAAAACCTGCTAGAGATATAGAAGACAATAGCGAAGAAAGGAAGGCACACTTCCCCCCACCAGTGGTCAAAAGTCCTATCCTAGAGGTGAAGGAGATTATGAAGCCTCCCTCCCCTTATAACTTTGAGCATGAGATTCAAAATATTAGAATCCTTGTACCTTTCTCAGAGTTAGTCAAGCATGAGGATTTTAGAAGGTTCCTATCAAAATATTTCCGGCCCGAACCTACGTCTCACTCCACGGACTCAGTAAACCTCCAAGATGAAAGGCCAGTTGTCATATTAGAGCCTTTGGTAGAGGATGGAGACGATTCCTCACCTCCCTTATACACTTCATTAAACATCCATGATAAGATGCTACATAACTTATTGCTGGATTCAGGGGCATCTCACAATATTATGCCTAAGATTGTCATGGAAGAGCTCAAGTTGGAGGTTACAAAATACTACCATGACCTGTATTCTTTCAACTCTAGGAAGGTGAAGTGACTTGGGGTCATCAAAGACCTCGTCATTTCTTTATTCCATCTTCTAATGAAAATCATGGTCATGGATATCGTATNGGGGTCATCAAAGACCTCGTCATTTCTTTATTCCATCTTCTAATGAAAATCATGGTCATGGATATCGTAGTGGCTGATGTTCCCCCTAAGTTTGGGATGCTCTTGTCTAGATCTTGGATAAAGAGACTGGGGGGAACCTTTCTTATGGACCTTTCATACGCCACCATTCCTGCGTTCGGGGGTGAAAAAAGGAGACTTTACAGAGAAGTGTAACTCACGTACATCATCATTGATGAGGCAAAATCCACCAACCATCCTATTTTTTCTTTCGACACTGATTTGGGATCCATCATATTGTAGATCACGCATGCTCCTGAAACTCCTCTTTAAATCAGAAAGCAACACATTAATTTTCTTGAAATACCTCCTCCAACTACCTCTGTTTGGAAGATGTTCTTTGACGAAGCCTCTTCTAAGGAAGGTGTTGGTGTTGGAGTGGTCTTTGTTTCACCTTGTCAAGAAACTATAGCTTTGTCCTACAAACTAGAATTTGAAACTACCAACAATGTGGTAGAGTATGAAGCTCTTGTTTTGGATTTAAGGCCTGAAAAAGACATGGGGATTGAAGATCTATCAATATTTGGGGATGAAGAATTAATTGTTCATCAGATCAAAAATATTTATCAAGCCTAGCACCCTAGGCTTAAGAATTATAGGAATGAAGTATGGGACCTAGTTGAAAGTTTCTTCCTAGCTTTAAACATTTCATTTATTCCAAGAGAGGAGAATACCATGGCTGATTCTTTGGCTGTCTTAGCAAGCCATTTCAGAGTCCCATTGACACCCAAACTCAAATATCATGTAGAGGTGAAATATAGACCCTATATACCTAAAAATGTCCAGCATTGGAAGGTGTTTGAGGATGATATTGAGATCAAAAAGTTTCTTGAGTCTATTGATCAGTTCTCTCCTTTACATCTTGATCACGATCATGATTTTGAAATTAACCCTCATGCTCATGTATTTTTAAATAAAAATTCTAACCACCATATTGTTTAGTTGCCTAGCAACCATATTCCAAAGGGACTAGTTCCTTTATAAAGGTTGTTTGATGGCAATGAATTGGAAGTAAAGTTTAAAGGTTCAACTAATGACGCCAATGTAACTGAGTACAATATTGGTACAGAAGAGAAGATGAATATGATGAATTGTTAAAAGAGTTTGTTGATGTGTTTTCCTGGACATATGAATATCTCAGGACATATGACACAAGTATCATTGAGCACAAGATCCCATTGAAGGAAGAGTCCAATCCATTTAGGATGAAGTTGAGACAAATAAATCCTATGTTGCTGCCCATTATGGAGAAAGAGGTAAAAAATATTTTGGATGCGTAGATTATCATTCCTTTAAGGTATTCTGAATGGGTGGCCAACTTGGTCCCAGTGAGAAAGAAGAATGGAGAAATCAGACTATGCGTGGATTTCTGAAATTTGAACAGAATTTCTAAAAAGCACAACTACCACTTACCAAAGATGGAACACATATTACAGAGGGTGATAGGTTCATCTAGGATGTTCATGATTGATGGATTTTCTGGCTACAATCAGTTCTACGTCTCGCTTAAAGATAGAGGGAAGACAACCTTCACTACTCTTTGGGGTACATTCATGTATGTTAAGATGCCCTTTGGGTTGATGAACACAGGAGCAACCTTTCAATGAGCCATGGAAATAGCCTTTATTTGAGAGAAGGACAAGTTTGTGGTCATTTATTTGGATGACATAACAATTTTCTCACAATATAATAAAGAACATTATGGTCATTTAAAAAGGGTCTTCTTGAAATGCAAAAAATTTGGTCTCTCTTTAAATCCCCAAAAATCATTATTTGCCATGAAATAGGGGAAATTGTTCGGACACATTGTGTCAGTTGAGGGAGTAAATATTGATCCAAGCATGGTAGAATATATCCAAACTTTTTCATTCCCTAGATCCAAGAAAGAAGTCTAGTCTTTCTTGGGGAAAATTAATTTTTTGAGAAGGTTTGTTTGAAATTTTGTTGAGTTGGTAAAGTTTATCACAACCATGTTGAGGAAAGGGAATGAGATCAAATGGACTGCTAAATCTCGAAACTCTTTTGATAAAATAAAGAGGGCCTTGACTGAAGCACATGTTCTCATAATCCCTAATTACTCCAAGGATTTTCTGATTTTCACCTTTGCTTCATTTGACACATTAGCAGTTGTTTTGTTGCAGAAGAATGTTGAAGGGTTAGAGAAACCCATTTCCTTTTTTAGTAGGGCTCTGAGAGATGCTGAAATAAAGTATGACATCATGGAAAATAAGGCGTATGCTTTGGTCAAAGCTCTCAAAGATTTTAGAGTTGATGTTTTTCATTCAAAATTCATTGCATATGTCCCTTCAGCTTCTGTGAAGGAGTTCCTCATTTAGTCTGACATAGACAAAAGAAGGAGCAAGTGGATTTCCAAGATCCTTGAATTTGATCTTGAGATAAATACCACAAAATTGGTTAAAGGCCAAGGTTTATCTAGGTTGTTGGATGAATCTAATTGAAAATCTTTGGGGGTCCATTTCATCAACAACTGCTCAAAAAATCAGCAAGCTGTGTTGTCTGATGAAGGTTCTCAAGTCAGCCCTCCATTGGCAGGATGTGCTTGGTACAAGGACATTATACTTTTCCTACAGAAGTTGCAGCCTCTTGATGGTATGGAAAAGAACAAGGTGAGAACTTTGAAGATAAAATAAATTAAATATTGTCTTATTGATCAAGTTTTATATTGGAAAGACCCTTCAGGAGTGATTTTGAGATGTCTAGACCCACAGGAATCCCAAAAGATTATGTATGATTTTCATGACAGTTTATGTGGGGGGCATCACTTCTGGAGAACCACAGCCTACAAGATTCTTAGGTCTAGGTAGTTTTGGCCTAGTCTCTTCATTGATGTCTGTGCAAAGATCAGGTCTTGTGTCAAGTGTCATAAATTCTCTGGAAAGCAACAACTCAAGTCTTTTCCATTGAAACCTATGGTAGCTTCAAGTCCCTTTCAATAGTAGGACCTAGATTTGCTTTGGGGAAATTCATCTTGTTTCAAGTGGCCAACATACATGGATCTTGACTACCATAGACTAATTTAATAAATGGATGGAAGCCATCCCCACAAGATATTCTTCCCACAGGGTAATCATTGGTTTTCTTGAGGATATTATAGCAAGATTTGGTTGTCCAAACACAATTTTCACTGATAATGATGCATATTTCAAGGCTAAATCATTGATTAAGTTTTGTGAACAGTTTGGAATCACATTGATTCACTATACTCCTTACTACCCCCAAGGGAATGGAATTACAGAGTCCTCTAACAAGATCCTTATTAAGATGATTAAAATCCTGATAGAGGACAACAAGAAGGTCTGGGATTCAAAGCTTAAATTTACTTCATGGGATGTTAGTGTGACAACAAAGAGATCTATTGGTGTCTCTCCTTTCAATCTGGTGTATGGAGTTGAGGCCATCTTTCCCTCTCAACTAGCCTTAACTGTGGAAAAATTCTTCTAAGACTATCAAGGATAACTAGATGATATGATGAGAAGAATACATCAGCTAGTAGAAGTGTAACAGACAAGGGAGAAACTATTGTACAAAGCCTATAACCATCAATATAATATCAAGCAGGCTTTTGACAGAAAAGTAAGGAAAGAGGATTTCCAGCTGGGATATCTAGTACTCAAGTGGGATGCACCTAAAGAATATAAAGGAAAGAATAGTAAATTTGAGGCCTTATGGAAAGTCCCCTTTAAAGTTTCTAAGGTTTTTTCAAATAACACTTATAAGTTATAGGATTTGGAGGAGGACGAAGTTTTTGGTAGCCTTGTAAATGGGCTTTTTCTGAAGAAGTTTTTTACTTAAGCCATGAATGGCTTCCCATGTCATTGTAAATATCATTTTTCTTTCATTTTTGGTTTATATAAGTGACTCCACAACCCAACACTAAGGAACAGAAGCTGCAAAAGGAGTTCTTAGAGCCTCATAGGGATGTCTCTATCACCCATGGAGCCTATATGTTAACACATGAATTTCCCACCTGCTTCATAGGAATCAAGCAGTGATTGTGATTTAGCCTCAGGAGCATTATGGTGTAAATCATGTATCATTATGCCCATGATTTTCACAGGAAGAATGAACAAATTGAGGTCTGAAAAACTCAAGAACCCTCAAAATCCAGTAAATGGATGTGTTTTTGACCCCTCGGTGAAAAAAATGAAAAACGAGGGGTTAAAAACCAACTTTGTTGTCTTTATCCTAAGTCGGGGGGGTCAATTTCATGTTTTGGCACATTGTGAATAAAGTGCATGTAGATATAGGTGGCTAAGCATGGCATGCTCATATCTATGGTCGTCGACCCATATCGGAGCCCACCCCCCCCCCCTCCCCCCCGACTTTCTTCCTTTAACGAGGGGGGGGGAGGGGGGGTCCGAGTTAGTGGTTTTTTGGTACGGGGCCCCCACTAACATGGCACCTCCTCATCAACTCTAACATCCCCATACCCCACCCCTGAACGCCAAACCAATAACCGCCTACCCCCCCTTCTGAGCTAGCCATCTTACCACTCGCCCATCCTTCTCTCGCCTCCCATCGACACCTGTCTTCCACTCAAAATTTTGTCACCTGTCACATATCCATTTTCACTTCCGCCTCTTGTCCCCTCACACCTATCCTCCTCACATTGTTCTCTCTACATACCACAACATCCCTTTCCCCCCTACCTGTGTTGGTGTCCCCACTCCCTCTTCCACCTCTTCCTCTCCTTCTTCCACTGCAGCCTCATCCTAGCCTCCTCTCCCCCCCCCATAACTTCCTTCCACATGGTATTTTCTCACTCATTGTTCCATGCACACTTCTGCCAATCACTTTGCTTCACATCACCCATGTGCATACACTATCATCCTACCACCTGGAACGCCCATATTGGTTGCAAAAGAAGATCTGTGTGGCCTCGAGATGTCGAGGATGACTCTCAAAAGTCGTGGGAACTGTGTGAAACATTCATGAGTGTCAGGCCTCATCCTGATCCTAATGAAGGTAGTTATTGAATATGGGGGAGGTAGTTGAGACCTCGTCTCACCCCATAAATGGAAAACATACATAGAGCGGTCATGAAGGAAAACTTTGAATCCGAAGCTTCCTTATGGATAGATTTTCCTATAAATAACATAACTGCACTTGGATTACATATGACATGAGGAGGCCTACACAATCTAATAGAGTAGGCACTGACGAAAAAATTTGAATGCAGGTGTCCGATAAAATTCTTGGTGGTTGCAACATTTTTAGTATATATAAGAAGTTTTGATATTTTGTTAAGGTCGAATGGTTGAGATAGGCTCCCTTCTATTGTAATATTTTGATGAAGAACATTGGTTATTTTGTTATGTCTTGATTTGATACTTCTTGATTAATCTAAGTCAGATTTATTACTCCATCTTATTTGCCTCTGATACTGAGAGACTTCGTGATTGACTTATTCACATGGATTGTTGTAACTGTATTATGATGAATGTTTGAGTACAATGATGTTATGATTTCTTTCAGTTTCCTTGAAATTTGAATCCAAGAGGATCTTGTGTTTAAGTTTTTCTTCCTTAGGCTACTAGAAGGCCTGATGTTCACGACATAACCCTACACTTTTCTCACCAACGTCTTCCTCCTACTCACCTTTACTCCAAATTACTGACTGAAGTTGATCAAAGACCTCAATTGCTTGCGCATACTAGCTTAGATTTCTAAGTTAGAACGTTATTTTCATTGAGTCTTCTCCATTTGGACTCTTAAAACTCATTTACATTTAATGTATAAAATGATGGGTACTAGGATTACCTTCTATAAAATTTGAGGGTGACTTCTAGTGCTAACAACTGTCATAGTCATGAATCATTGCACCATTCTTAAAAATCATATGAAACTCTTCTACATCGCATGCAAATAGTATTCATAATCAAAAACAAAATCATAGATAACACAAGATTATGTAACATGTTTTTATCATTCTTTTATTCATCCATCTCAACTGTCTACTTTTACATTAAATAAATATGGACTCAGTATCAATTAGACTGTAACATAACCTAATCTAGCATAATCAGACTTTATCAGAATAACACCTAGTTGAACCAACCGACTGAACCCCTAATATCCCAACCCGTTACATATTTATATCAAAATCTAGGGATATAAACCCTAATATAATCATCCCAAAATTATCCATTACGATGCATGGTCAACTCAGTTAATTGGTTGTTTGATGTCTTTCTTCTGCTTTTTAGTTGTCATGCTACTTTTCTAATGTTCTTGTATTTTTGGAATATTGGGTTTTCATTCTCCTGTTATTCATTATTTCCTGTATTTATTCTTCTAGTTTTATTCTCTGAGATTTATTGTTCTATTTTCTTGTTGTCTTCATTTTTCACACTTTCCTCCTTTTGTGCACTTTCCTACTCGATGTGCCTCATATGTGTGCTCTCTAGCTTTCCTTCTTCCTCTACACACTTTTCATATACTTAATATTTATCCTCAAAAAATTATCAAAATTGCAAAAACTACTTTCAAGATTTCTTGTCCAACAGAAACAAATTAGTCACAAAAACTCTTATAATGTTATGAAATATTTTGTTATGCAATTTATTGCCTTAGATCTCATATTTATTATCACTAGCTTACTGCTCAAATTTATGAAATAATTGAAATAAAATGAAAGAACAAGGAAATGAAAACACTATCCACAAAAATGAACACGAGATCTGACTCGAGAAATCCAATATGGGATGAAACCTAGCTATATGGTGAGGCCTATGCTCTACTCTCTTCACTTCAGTTATAAAATACAAGTACAAAGAAACAAGCACTCTTTATGGAGTTTCCTTTGACACTGTGGCCTAAATGGCCACTACAGAATATTCTTCCTCCTCTATTATGTTATGCTATCACACTCTCAAATTCTTTGCTCAACTATGGAATAAGTACAATGCTAAAAGGATGGAACCCCTTATGTTCCTAATGGACCAATATTTAACATAGTTTGATAGTTATCTAAGGTTAGGGTTATGGTTTTTTCATATCTCAACCCTCAATTAATGTTGGGGTTTTAAAAATTCTATAATATTCTTGAAATTCCACACATGGCTAGCCCCACATGTGTGACTAATGGGGGATAACATGACATCCATTCAGAACCACGATGGTTAACAAGGTAGGTCAACTTGTGGGAGACATAACTTCCACATATGAACTTTGATTGAGGTTATTTTCACACTGTTGGAAATATTTGGGTGTGTACAACAACACCAAAGGGATGTGAGTTATTCTTAGAGATTATTTACCCACAAAAGTGTCGTTTGATGCCTTAAACTGACTCTGGAAGGTTCTTGACCCTCAATCGCCAAACTACGAGAATCTATACTTACCCAAATCCTAAAGGCAAGTAGACTTATATTAATGTAACATAGAGGTAACCCTATCACTGTCACCCCAATAAGGTACCTTTTTATCTTTAGGAGGAGAAAAACCTCCCTCCAAGGGAGACATCCCAAGGCCTAGTTGGTTGATGAAGGAGGATAAGACAAGGTAATACTGCCCCTCTCTCTAGGTCACTTAAATGAATGAAGTCACTTGGAATGGTTGTGTCAAGGGGGTTAACTGGAAATACGGTGAATGATACCTGCCCTTTACCAAAGAAACAAAAAACATTATACAATAATCAATGATATCAATGCCTTCAATAAGTGACTTCAATATAAAATTCTGCTACCAAACAATTTTATGCATAAAAGATAAGTGTGTAGCAGCAATAGTAAATCCATAAATTGCAACTTATAAGGATAATGTAATGTTGTATAAAGACCTTGCAATAATAATACTTTTTCCACTTACAACTTATATATTAATACAAGCCAAGTAATGAATTTAAAAGGTTGTCAAAGTACTTACAACAACAACAAATTAGCAATTATGATAGCAAAAAACAACTTCAGAAAAGTACCTTGCTAAGGAAATTTAGTGAACATTTTTAGAATTTATTGGTTGTTGCTTTCCTAGTAGAAATTCTGCATGGTTTATCAATCAAAAAATGAGCTTAACAGGATGTCAAAAGTGACTATAACAAAAAAAAAACAAGAGTGATGACAACTGCAAGAAACCTTCAGAAATGCACTTTGTAAAGAGCAATTTAGGCACACTTTAACTCCAACTCATAGTACTTTGCTTCATGCCATTTTCTGGGTTGGTTTAGTTAAGTTGTAAGATCAAATGAGATGTTATATGATGATTTTAGTAGTGTTAGTAACAAAAACAATTTAGTACCTTAAAACTAGGATACACTACTACATATTGAAAAATTTGCGACGACTACTTGTGACGAAAGTACCCTTTCGTCGCAAAATTGAAGATAAAGAGTTGAAATTTTCAAGTTTTTTATAAATCCATCCCGCGTTCATTGCTCTTGAGAGGAAACCAACAACACATATCAAGAGTGGAAAACATGAATATAGTGGACTTGCATGGCTGTTGCGACAACCTTTAGTTATCGTCACAAGAGCGACGATCCAAAGATGATCGTTACATTGTTCAAACTGTCACCCAACTATTTGACAAAGTCAACATTCACTTTGTTGATCTTCATCATAATAAATATGATCCAATGATGATTTCTAAACTATTCAAACAGTCACCCAACTATTTGACAAAGTCAACATTGACTTCGTCAACGTTCGCCATAATAGAAACGACCCAATGATGACCGTTACATTGTTCAAACAATCACCCAACTATTTGACAAAGTCAACATTGAATGGTTACCATTAATTTGGAGAAGCACTTCACCATTAGAGACCACAATGTCCACTTGATCGGGAGATAATTAACCTATGTGGCTGATTTGGAAAAAGAGTGCTTGCCTCACACATGGTTTATAGAGCTGAATTGGAAGGGCTTGGTTAATAATTTAATGTTTTGTTCACCTTGAAAGCTCATAGATCCACTTTGGAATAGGCCTTTGGAGGCTTGACAATGCATCTTGGAGCCCTTTTCTCCCATTTTAGGTGGAGAAGTTCCACTCTTTGAGGATTGTCTCACTTCATTATTGTACATGTGGCTTGAACAACCCATATTTTATGTATTTTTGATTAGTTAGTGTGAGAGAAGTGTGTTGTACTTCTCCATAGGCTAGATTAGTGGATTTCACTTGAAATATTAATATTTTATTGTAAATAAAGTTGAGCATATATCTATAAATAGAGATGCAATTCCTCATTATTACTCATGGTTGGATTAGGGGAGAAATCTCTTAGCATTTTTTAAATATTTGTGGGATGGCATACTTTTATCTTCTTCTTTGTGCCATGGATGGCTAGCCAGAGCACTCTCATGAAGTTGTTATTTTTTGGACACTTCTTAATGAATGGATGTTCAATGGATGAATGGATTTGTGTGTTATCTAATAAGTAAGTGGTCTCTTCATCTCCTTGTGGTAATTTATCTTGGTTGATTTTAAATGTGAATTAATTCTCTAGTGATGGTGATGCTCCCTCTTCTATCCTCTTTGGTAAATCCTTTCTCAAATACATTGGAATAATTCTAGTGAATATTTTATGCCTTTACCTTCTTGAACTTCATGAGACAACTAGGGTGATATTTTAGGGTATGCAATCAACTACCATAATCATGATTTTGATTTCGCTTGTAATTTTTGAGTGAGGAGTCTTCGTTGACCCCATATGACCAAGGAAAAGGGACTAGTTTCTAGTCCTTCCATCACTCTCATTTTATTAATAAAATTCAAAACTATGCTATAGTTACTCTTCATATCACCTTGAAACTCATTTCCCTAAATCCTAGAAAGCCTGAAGTGAAGAAGAGGTTCGGTGAGGTGACAATGGCCTCTCTCTTAGTTTCACCAAGGTTGCACTTAATATTTAGTTCTTTTTCTCAAGAAGATCAAGTTTATGTGATAAAAAAACTTAGGAAAGTGATATTCAATATACTATAATTAGTTCCAATACCACTTTTAATAGTATCAATTGTCCCCCTCTATAGAGTCGTTGATTACACCATTTATTTAGCTTCTTTTCCACTTAGGAAATCAGCCATTTCCAACCAATTTCTTTTTACATATTTGGCTTTAGAAAGAAACCCAGGTACTTCAATCCATGATCTGTGTCTATGATTTAATAGGGAAACAATTGAGTAAAATAGTTCTTTTCCTACTTAGTTATTCCCCACATGGAAAACCTAGAATTTTCAAGGTTTATAACCATACATGTTTCTTTACAAAATAAATCCAATATACCATTGAACTTATCAATTTCCCTTCTTGTGCCCTCACAGAAAATCAATATATAATCCACAAATATTAGATGTGTGATATTATAGGATAATCCAATGTTTACCCCATTGAAACTACCATTTCTTATGCTTATTTTATTAATATACTCAAACCGTTGACAATTAAAAGAAAAAGGAGAAAGTAAAAGGGATACCCCTGTCTAAGAACTATTCTTGACCTAAATAAAGGGGATGTTTCCCCATTGATTAAGATAGAAAAATAAAATAAATAAGAACATGGATTTCCTCCTAAGAGGTCGCAAGTTCAAATCCAGAGGGGGGTAGGGCATGCATACCTCCATAGACTTTAGCAGTAAAATCATTGTGCAAAGGGGTTCCCTTGTTCCACAAACAAGGCGTATCATACACCAATTTGGTGTTTGTCTTGGTTGTGACCTTAAAATTAGATTATTATTATTATTAATACAACTCATCACACATACAACAAATTGATTACAAAAACCTAAGTGTATAAGAATAAGTCTAAGGTAAAGCTAGATTACCATGTTCTATTTTTTGGAAAGGTCCACTTTAATCACCATTAGATATTTGGTCACAAATTTGATTTAATGAAGGATTTCCTACGATATCCTAACTAGATCATGGATTTTTCATTCCTCTAAAAACCCAAATTGTTCTCCGAATATTTTTTTTGATAAAAAAAAAATAGTCTTCCACCTTCAACCTTTCTGGGTTCAATTTAAAGGGGATAGTTATTTTCTCTTATGGATGTGATACTTTTATAAATATTAAATTATGGTGAAACTCCCCTGCCGAGATGACCCATTTTTTTATTCAAATAAATTCATCAAGGAACCCTTTATGGATTAAGATTCTATTAAGCCTCTTAGCAATTCTAGATTCTCCCACTCTCTTGTTCCTCTAGGCGAGAGTCAACTTAGCTTTTTCAATATCAAACAAGCCTACTTCTTCCATTTTTTCTATAAAGTAATCTAAAAGATAGTCCACTTGTTCTATCATGCCCCATACTTATGAATCTCCAAGAGTAAAGTTTGAATCTCCCCCGACCACAACTAAACCATTCTAAATGCATTCCATTTTGAATAACGTATCCCAATACTCCACCCTATCCATGTAAGTTCCATATACATTCAATATAGAGATATATTTCCTCAAATTCAAAGAGAAAGAGGAAATCCTTAGACCTGCAGGAAAATACCATGAATTAGTAAGGACATAGGAATGACACAAGGCCCAAAGATGTCACCTAGGAACCAATACAAATTTTATTACAGTTTCACATGTCTAGACTTGAGGACAAAGTCAATGATTTAATGAATGTATTTTCACTACCACATGTAGCATGAGGGAAAGAATGGAATACTACCCAAACACACACACACACAAACCACTAAGAGGGGAATAAAGGATATTGGAGTCGCCACTTAGTTTTTGGGACAAACTATGAATGCCTAGGGTAAGACAAAATAGGATGAAAATAAGAGGGTGAGCCACTAGATTGACAAGGACCTTAAGATCTTGCCAATGATAACCTATCAATGAGGGTGATTATGGTAATTATATTAGGTCTCAAATTCATTTGATTGGTAAATTAACAAAGTAAAAAAAGCCAACTAACTAGTGTAAATGAATTGCCAATTCCTTAAATAGTGATATAGAAATCCTAATGCTTAAAATGAGAAGATAAGGAAGATAACTGACTCAAAAATATTTTTTTTAGACTATGAATATTCCTAAGCTAAAGTGGATGATTTTGAAAATCCTCTAAGAGTGATGCACATCCCAATATCACCTACACACTCAACTCCAAATTCCTACAAGAAAGGTATTACCCGAATCTCCAGCACAAGGTTGTTATGCAATGTAACGAATAAGAAATAGATCTGCTTCTATAAAGATAAATCAATAAAGAATGCACAATAGATAGACATTTTACCCTCATAGTGGATGATAACTTCTTTTACCTAGCTTTGATTCAACCTCCCTTTAGATTTTAGGGTTGAAACTCTCAAGGTATGAATGGATTCATGCCAATGAACATGACCTAAGATGAGTTAGTCAAACCTACAAGATTGGAACTAAAATAGCCAAAAGAGTTGTTATTGAGGTGTTGGAGATGATAGGTGAAAAAATTGTTATGAACTCGAGGAAGGGGATTAACAATTAACAAAAGTGATACTTGAAAATTAGGGTTCTTCCAAAGATAAAATATTCAACTTTAGATGTGTACTCAAATAGTATTTACAAAGATTAATAGAAGGGTATATGTAGACAAGGAGTGACATAAAGGAATATAATAACATTAGATTATTTTTTACAGTACTTAAGTCATATGGAACCGTCATACCATTCCTTTGGGTTGCATACTTCAATTTTGGTTATAATGGTATTGTGGTTTTTTGGCACAAAATAAACCTTTATTACAAGACTTACAAAGTGACAATCACATTTGGGTCAAATATGCATACAATATAGTTATTGCATGCCAAGATGTCGCACTTAGTGGATATAGGCGGGTTCTTTATCATACAAGAAAGATATTATCAGTATAACATGTGGATTTTTCTAGGTTTGTAATCATTCACATTGCTATAGGTTTATCCTGGGAGATGCATCACACATATCTCTTGGTTTCATTTAAGGGATGTGGGTGCATCTTATACTTGGTCATCTTATGAGGGATATACATTGATATATGATTTAGGCTTAACTATTAGAGATACTTGTGTATGTGATAGGATTTAGGGAGGAGATGTTATGGGAATGTAATATTCCACTTGTCCCTTTTATTGTAACATGGTGAGTTTTCATCCACCATGTGTCCCCTTTTTTTGAACATAAGGAATTACATGAATTTAAAGAGTTGAGATTATATATTGAAAGATGAAACTTCTATTAGGAGTTCTCTTTTATTTCATTGTTCATCCCTTCCTTTTGTATCTTGTTTGAAATCTTATGCCTGAGCATAAGCCAATTTGAGAGAGATTCATACCCCTTAACCCAACATGGGTTTGGGAGGCACAAGTGTATTATAATTTTTTTTTATTGATGCATAATATGGATAAATAGTTTCATTTGATATTTATGTGTTCTTATTTGTTTATAAATTGTTCTTTATTGTTTACAATTTCATGCTCATCGTCTTATTATGTTGCATTTAATGTTGTTTCATAATAATCATCAACAATCACGATTGTTAGTGAGAAATTGGTCTTCTACTCTCCAAGTGGGTGATAGTAATGATGTAGAGGGAAACTATTGTAAAGAACACATAGTGAAGGGTTTTTATCCAGTTGTAGGAGTGGAGGCCTACATTCTCATGGGTTTTGTTTGAAATATTTGGCTACGTTATAAAAACTTGCTCCTTGGGCAAAGGGAATATGAAATTACTGTCAAATTCTTGGTTATATGTGGAAATTAAATCGTGAAAAGTCTAATTTGTGCTAAAAATTGTGGTTATTTATGGGTTTTCATTGATATCCTGTGGGTTTACCTAGATCTCTTGAATAATGATTGTGTTAGTGAAAATATGGAGATATGAGGTTTGTTTTTGAAGATCTTTAACCATTTATGTTGGTAAAAACAATGCAAATCCTCTTAGATATATGGTTTAACAGAGGGATGGCATTATGCATGTTATTTCATAACTAGATTTGGAAGAATTGTGGTAATATGTTGAGATTTATCTGTAGGATTGGGCAATTTCTTGAAAATAATTTAGTTTAAGAAATCTGGTGACATTCTAGCCTAATCTAGTCATAAATCATTGGTTATTTCTTTGTACGATGTAAAATCATTTAAAGATTGCTCCCTAAGTGTCATAAATGTGAAAAATTTCTTGTATTTTATATTCAATGGAGATCTTGAGAAATTTTCAAGAATTCTTTCTCTAGAACAAGGTTGGATGCATATATCTTGAGGTAAATAATTAAGATTGGTTGGTATAGATGTCATCATAGTTTCATGGTGATGTGACTATAGGTGGGTGGTATAGATAATAGTGCTACACTTACAATCCCCACATATTCATACTTTAGTACATGTGAGTTGCACATATTGTGATTCATTATATATACACTTGTGGATTGGGTAATGAGGTTTTTTCCTTTTCCATTTCATGTACAATTAGTGATATGACCTCACCCCTACCACATCAATATATATACAATAATGTTGTTGTAGGGGACCATGAATTTAAATTAAATTATTAAACTCATTAATTGATGAGAAAGAATACCATGGAGAGCACTACTACAGGTATGGTGATAACCTCTACCTCTAAGGGAGTCTAATAGTGAATGTTTCTAAAGTTGATGGAGCTATGATGGTGTAATATTGATAGTTATGCATTCTTCAAGGTGATACACTGGGATGAGTCTAGTATGGTTGTGTATGCACCCGGTCCTAGTCATGTCAACATTTTTCTCTAGTGGATATGGAACGTACATAGGATCCATGCTACTATATTGGATGGGTTCTTTTTGTATTTTACATAATACCTCTATAGATAGTGCCTCTTCAGCTTATTGGATCCGTAGGAACCCTTGGATTTGGACTTTAGATGGCCTTATCTCTATGGATCTATGTCCATTTAGCTCCACAACATTCTAGGGTATGCACACTAATGATACAACGAAGATGGTGATGGGTGAGGGAATTTGGAATGAAGAATGTGGAGAAGAGATGTCTGGGTGTTCGTCATTTACTATTGGTCTAATCATTGGTTCATCTACATTGAATCCTACTATGGGAACCATCTCTATAGCTACAATATAATATATTATTAATATATAATATATAATATAATATAATATATAAATATATAATAATTAATATATATTATATATTATTATATGATATATATTAATTATATAATATATAAATTGTATTATATATATTAACTATAATATATGTTAATTATATTCAATATATACATTATAAACAAAAAGAAAATTACCAAACAATTAAAGGTTGCCACTATACAATAGAAATCCCGTGTGCCCAAATATAAAAACAATATCACTCTTGCACGCCCAAATATCAAAACTCCTATCACTAGTAAACAAAACCATGACCATTAAGTAATTAGTTGCAAGGAGCCTGCACAGAGCCGATCAACAGAGAAGATGGAAGGTCAATCATGCAATACAAAGGTTGAGAGACAATGAATTAGGAAGCAATGTGGAGCCTGCACATAGGTCAAGAGAAGGAAGGATCCTTCACAAAGGTCGAGTGATAGAGAAGGAAGGAGCACACATGAGTTTGAGTGATAGAGGAGATCACCCCAAAAACAATAGAGGATCAATTTCGTCTGCAAGATAAGTAAGTCCAAGTACCAAAACATTTTCTCTTCTTGCATTTTCTTTGCTCGCATTAGGGCCTTTCTCTGTTAACATTGAAACTTTTTTCTCTAGTAAATCCAAAAATATATATTATTATATAGTAGAAACAACATTAAAAAATAAAAATAGTCTTATAGCATCCATACAAACCTCTGATAAACCTATACCAAAATGGGTTGTAATAAGTTGGGTGAGAACAAGTTGTTTGACTTCCACCTTGCAATCACCAGACATCCAACTTAACTCGGTGCATGTGAGAATTCATGTATTTTTTTAATGTTGAATGAGGGTTTTATTTTTTCTTTGAGTGTAGTTCCCACAACATGTTTGGTTTTCTTTTCCACTCCCATTACTCCCCTAGGTGATATCTTGTCTCTTCTCGTGCTTCTTTGGTTTCAGACAAAGGATCTTTTTGTGGTCTTGGCATTTTGGAGTGGAGTTATATCAGAAAAATATGTCTTGTGGTGTAGGTAAGAGTGTGGGGGGTGTTTCATTGCTGGGTCAAAACAACAATATAAACTCTGGTGATAAGATCTAGTCCTAAATCCAACAAAAGAATGAAATTCAAAATCTAATCCCTAGTATGGTTTCCATTTTATTGTGTGATATTTGGTGTAACATATGACCAAATGGAATTCAAGAATAGGTTGAATTTATTGGTGCATACATAAATTAAAATGTATGATATGTATGAGCAATTAGAGAAATATAAAACTTATCCCCAAGTATGAAATGAACTTAAGTTGATGAAGAAAGGATCTACAAATCTTGAATAGATATTCTTGGTGAAATGGATTTGATGTGGAGAAGGGTAAGAGGGATCCAAGTGAGGAATTATTCTCAACAATCCCACACAAAATGACAATAAAAAAACAAAACTACAGTTCTCTGACAACATTAAGGACCCAAACAATTAGTATAAAATACAAAGAAGACATATGTGAACCAAGTGAAAAAGATTTTTTTGGGGAAAGAGATTGGATACTTTTCATTATCATAAATTTGAAACAAAAAGGTGAAAAATTGGAAGATTTCACCCTAAAAAAGATGGCCTAAAAGGTATGAAGGTCTCTCTTTGATGAGTTCGATCCTCTTTATAATTCTCTCACTAATTGTAAAATTATTGGAGTAATATTTTCCTTTACCCAATAGAAAATAGAGGAGACATTTTGGCAACACAATCACTCATTGATCACAATGAAACAAATTTAAGGACTTGGGCTTCACAATCTCTAGCTAAAATATTGTAGTGTAATGGTACTCATTAAAATTGTGAAAATGGAGGATGGAAGCTTTCATTTATAGAGTATCTAAAGGAGGAAATGGAGTCCCATGTCAAATATTAGACCATGTATCACATGTGTGCTTGAAAGTACTCCAAATACACAATTGTACTCTTCATTGGGTGAAGAAATTCGACTATTATGGGCCCAACTTGACCAAAATAGCTCTTGAAGTTATTATTCAATTCATTGGGCTATGCAATTCACTACATTTTGGTGTAACACGAATTATGTGACTATCGAAGGATTTATGCAACAATTGTGCACCCCGTGACTTAATATGCCACAATTCTCCATTTGGTCTCATTTAAAGTTCAACTTTGATCCTCCATGAATAATTTATCCTTTATCCATATTTGTTTTCTTCTATATGGTGGTTAATGCTGATTTGTAAAATCTTCGATGTAAATCACTTAAGTGTCACTAGGTAAACCACAATTCAACAAAATCTCTATGCCCGAACTTGTTTGGATTATATGGAACCAATGTGGCTTTCAAGGAATTATAGGCATCCTCTTCCCATTGGGGCATTCATAATGGAAAATAACTTTCTTTATCATCCCATTTTTCAACTATGTTAAAGTAGCCACGAATAAACGAAGATGCATAGGATGTTGCTTACATCTCCAGAATGTAAGACTCATTAGCCATCCATCTCCAGAATGTTGCTTACTTATCTAAATCATTGGATGCATAGGTATTGTCCAACCCAAGTAGATGGACATATAAGTGAAGTGAAATCAAAACCAATTGATGTGTGGGATCAATTCCCTAATCAACAACAATTAGTTCCATCTAAGGAGAAGTTAGTGTGGCATTGCATTCTTCCTTCCATGTGCTTTGTTAATAAAACAACAATATGTGGCCAAACTACATTTAAGGTGTTTTGAAGAAAACACCATTAAACGCCAAACTATATTTAATTTTTTTTAAGAAAACATCATTAACCTTAATTTCCTTAAAAAAATGTCTATAAATGGATCTAATTTTCTAGACCATAAACTTTTTCTATAAGGGTGTACTAAAACCACGACATTTAAGTTTATATAATCTTCATTTTCATTGTTTCCTAACCTACCTAAGACCTTGTAAGGACTCAAAGTCTTGGAGGATTTCAAAGAAACATGCAACCATTTGTCAAGGGTGGCAATGTTGGGATTTTTATAGGATCCACTTAGTGTATCTTAAAAAAAAATTGTAATTCAAGAAGTATACTTTAGAAATTTGATAATAAATAAAAATACAACTTGGTGAAGATGTATGGCAATGGATAACTACTCCATCAAGTGTCATAATTAATCCTAGAGTCCATTAATAATCAATGTTATGTGATTTGAATGAAATAAAAATGATAGTTTTTCTTGACGATTAATGTTAATGGAATTTTAGTAAGGAGCACAATGATGAGATGGCCATGGGAGAATAAATTGATGGAGGTAAGGGTGAAAACTAATGGAAATTGTTTCCTATTAACTTTAGAATACCACAATTGGAGCACAACTCTTAGTTCACAATGAGAGATAAAGTTCACTTTATTTTGATTAGTGCACTTCAAAGCGTTTGTAACATCTCACTCTGGTGCACTGAGCGAACTTATTCTTTGAGGACACTTGCTCGCAAGTGACACAGATTATTATGCTATTAAAACGCTTGATTTTGATTATGAGTCATTATGGGTGGATGACATGTTGTTTTACTACATTGACATAGATAGGTGATATTGACTTGGTTTTACCGAGTGTGTAGGATTTTGGACCTCGACGATGTAGAGGCGTCGATGGAACCCTTGGACTCCGGATTGAGTCAAGGAGTGTAACATTGGGGTTTGATTGTATTACTGTGATATTAGTGCATCTGATTAGATGATATGATATGGATATATTCTTACATGATTTGTTGATGATGTAGGCTGACGATAGCTTCTCGACCAGACTCACAAGTGGAGTAAAGGGGTCATGCACGACTACCAGATATGTTGAGGGAGAGGTCTAGACAACATCCCTACCACAACCTACTAGCACTCTCGTCGTGGCTCGAACTGTAGGTTGACGATTACCTAGTTTGAGAGGACCCATGATGTTGTGAGGGCGGATTGCGATAGTCGCTCATAATGATTTTAAGGGGCATGCAATAAGGCAGGGGCCTTATTTCTTAGAGGCCCATAGTCTCCCACAAGTTCACCTAGCGGAGTATTGACTCCAGGGGTTATTGATGTCTACCAAGTCAGTCAAGAGGCGAGTGGCACCCTTGGAGCACATAGTGCATCCTGAAGTGCACATCGCCCACTGGACATAGATGGCCTTAGGATGAATAACGTGTTAAGTATTTTTAAAACGAATTCCCTAATTAAATGTCGCCCAGTACAAAAATTTAAGGTCTAAGTCTAAATTACGCTAGTGGTAAAATTTTGTCTATCTATAAAAAAAAAATAATAATANTGAAAAAAAATTTAAAAAGGGAATTAACTGTTTTATTATTATTATTTAATTATATTAATTAAAAGATAAAAGGGGAAAAAAGGGGTTAAAGTCCACCCCTGCGTTTTTGAGTTCTAATTAAAAAGGGGAAAGAGGGAAAATCTAAAATTTTAGGAAAATAGAAAAGAGGTAAACTTAAAAAGGGAAAAAGGGGAACATAAGGGAAAAATCGGAAGGTCAAACTTAGTAAAGCATCTACCATTTAAGAGCTTTCTAATTTAAACTAAACTAACAATTTAATAAAAAAGAAAGTTATTAAAACTTGTAAGAGAATTTGGGGACACCTAGGATTGATTCTAGGAGTAACTCTAGGTGGGTGAGGGAAATAAAGATAATTAATTAATTAAAGAAGGTAATTTATGGAGGAATGAAGGGGATGGGTGACACTTGTACGGGGAGGAATTTTTAGGAATTTAATTATAAAACATAACTAAAAGAGAATTTTTGGAAAGTAAGGAACCACAAAACATTATATAATTAAGGGAGGTGATGGAGGTTGGATCGTCTTCCGTTTGCGTAACGTTATGCTACAGAAATATCTACTTTCCTGACTTAACCTGTGGGAGTTGGGATACCTAGCTCGGTGAGGAGTGGTAGCTCGGTCTTGCAAGGTGAGCTGGGAGCTAGTCGAAATCTTTGGATAGTGTGTGTGTGTGGCCCCTTTGCGGCTCGCGGGGCTAAGGACAAAGAAGAGTACCCCTAGCATTGGTAGGGAGGTACTGGTGAAGTCTCGTCGGTCGGCAAGCGGAAGTGGCATAGAGCATGAGGGACGTCATTCAGAGTGGGCGATTAGGCAATGGTACGCTCTCTTTATTTCTGTTTGGTAGATTGTATTAGGACTTATGCTTGGAACTGCTTATTTAATTGGAGAAGTAAACTGATGTTTTTTTAAAATTGATGATGAAACTTTTCTTAGCCTAGCTCGATGGTTGTTGTCTCCCATGTCCTTCGTTTTCCATCATGTCTTGACCACATGGCTGTGATTGATTGTGTCCTTCATGGTTGCTTAGCTTTCATCCTTATCTCACCAGTCCTCGCCTGAGCAGTAGGCTAGGAGCCTGATCTACGGTCATCCCCTTAGTGTTAAAAGACCTATGGATCTCAACGCCCTACTTTTCTGTGCGAGGATGATGAGCGAAGGGTGAACCTGTTAGTCGACTACCTCTGATGGTTGTCCTTGGTTGATTGTTGTCTTGTGCCTTGATGTGGATATTCGACCCGACGATTTATTGATTGATGATGAGGGTTTATCTTTTTCTTGTCTGTGTAGTAACGAGCTGTAGAGTGATTATGTTTTTATTCTTTTATGATGTTGAATCGAACCAGAATGTCTCCCTTTTACATTGAATGGTCTGTCTTCTCTTTACATCTTACAAAAAATTGTTTTATTCCTTTATTTCCTAGGATGTTTTTATAGTGATTTTCTTTTATATTATTGACAACAATGTAATTCCCCTTTTGGTGTGGTTTTTGTTATATTCGATATCCTGGCATTCGAAAAACGTTTTAAATTCTCTGTCTGCGTTTTTTTATGTATTGGGCATCCTGGCAATGGAAAAACGTGTTGATTAAACCCGTCTGCATTTTTTTTATGTATTGGGCATCCTGGCAATGGAAAAACGTGTTGATTAAACCTGTCTACATTTTTTTTTATATATTGGGCATCCTGGCAAAGGAAAAACGTGTTGATTAAACCTGTCTGCGTTTTTTTTATATATTGGGCATCCTGGCAATGGAAAAATGTGTTTATTAAACTTGTCTATGTTTTTTTATGTATTGGGGAAAAACATGTTGATTTAACCCATCTGTGTTTTTTTTATATATATTGGGCATCTTGGCAATGGAAAAACGTGTTGATTAAACCTATCTGCATTTTTTTTTATATCTTGGGCATCCTGGCAATGGAAAAACATGTTGATTAATCCTGTCTACATTTTTTTTATATATTGGGCATCCTGGCAATGGAAAAGATGTGTTGGTTAACCCTGTCTGCGTTTTTTTATATATTGGGCATCCTGGCAATGGAAAAACATGTTGATTAACCCTATCTGCGTTTGTAATGGGCATTCTGACAATTGGAAAAATGTTTAATTATCCCTATCTGCGTTTTTGATGTTTGGCATCTTGGCAATGGAAGGAGTGTTATTTAACCCCGCAATTTATGAATTTGGTGGAAAAGTTTTGTTTTTTTAAGACTATGTTTTGGTCACTGGTTGTGACTGCGTTTTTCCCTAGTTATTTACTGGGTGTTTCCATCATTACAGACTGAATTGGTGGTTGTATGTGGTGTAACTGGCTTTTATTTTACTGCTGCGATTTTAATTACCCTTTCCAACAAATTTGGTGGCTGTGTGGACAACTGTGTTGAGTATTAAATTATTGCAATCGATTGCAAGTCGATCCCTGCAAAATCCTTCTCATTACCTAAGTTTAATAATACCTTAATGATAGTTACACCTTAGAAGTTCTCTACTATGTGGTTCCCAATTGAATTGAAGTTATTCTCTGCGTAGTGTTGTTTTATTGTGATGCTGGTTATGGAGTTAATAATTAATTATTTAACACACTTGTATGGTTAGATGATTTTTTTTATTTCACATATTAATTAGCCCGATGTATATAGTTTTTGTTCTTGATCTAACCCAATCTAAACTTCTACTAGATGATATTGTTGATCCTTTACTCATAATACCCTTGTCTTTCTACTAGTAGTTGTTCTGTAGTTATGAAGATTGGGAACTCAACTTGCATAATAAGATGATATCACCATCTATGGAATACTTATATTCCATTAAAGTTGTTTTGAGTAAATTAGATGATAATTGCATGGCTGAGATCCAACACCTTTTTGATGACCAATTTTCCTTAAACCATCTAATTATTTGATCAAACTTGAATAGGTAATGGGAATAATCCTCTTAAATTAAGTCAAGTGTACTCAAATATTTAAGGGACTTTTATCTTCACACTTGTTGATTAATTAGGACTTGACTTTTAGGACAACCTTGTCATTTAGATATTTTAGGCAGCATATAATCGCTTCTAAAAGATGAGTAGTGCACCTAGTTTGATAGACATGTCCTGTGCAAGGAAGCATGTTGTTTGTTGAGTTCGATTTAGTTCACACTTGATAATGCTTAAGTCTTGAGTAACCTTACTTTAGTCTACCCTTCATGCCAAGACATCTCACTTAAACTTAAGGCCTCGTGGATGGCGTCGATTCATTTTAGGATTGCGCATCTGTTGAGGGTTGTCTTCTTGATTCTTGTCTAGCCATTGCTTGGGGGCATAGGCATAGTCTCCCTGTTAGTTATTTTGGTTCCTAGAGCATCGGTTTATCTAGAGTCCTCGGTCCATATAGGAGGTGTTGTTCCAAGGACATTGACGCATCTATCGCTTGGGCACGACATGATTCCTGATGAAGGAATCATGGCGTGCCCTATTGGATACCGGTGAACAAGAACTTGAACGGATTCAGTATGTGCTGTGTGAGTGTTGAGGAGTGTTAAGTTGCCTATTGGCACATGGGTGGAATGCCTTCATGCATTTGGTTAGCACACCTTGAGGTTCTAGTATAGGTTGTCAAGGTCGATGTGTTGGGAGGGGTAAACTATCCCTTAGCTTGTAGGTGTGTCATGTCGCGTCGGGCAGGTAGTCGTTCCTCCTTGTTGTCTTATGCTTATTTCGTCCCGTTGCCCTTGTGCCAATTTTTTGGGTCATAGTTGTTGTTTCCTATTCTGCGGGTGTGGTGTTCATCGTCAACTCGGTCATCTAGCTATAATCGTCATTGTTTTCCTGTTTTTCAAAAAAAAAAATATTGCACTGTTGTTTCATGTGTAGACACAACGATGGGGACGTTACATATGGTATCAGAGCGAGTTCAACCCTACGACTATGGATCTACAGGCTTTCCATTGCAGTAAACTCGTGAGTATTAACCCTTGCGTTAAGTAAAAACCTTAACGTGTCCTCGTGGAGATCGCATTTAGAGGGCAACCCTGAGGGTCCACAATGCGCAATAGCTAGTACCATTAGCATCCTCCGAGATCTCAAGGGAGATGAGTTCTAGCATCCTTGAGTGTCACGGATGGTGGTGTCGTCGAATCATAGTTGTAGAGCAAGGTGTGTGCTTCACACTTTGCATTTATGACCTCTAGCATGGAGGTCCACCTGGTGGTCTTTCCACTGAAGGGGAGCGCTCTTTTATGGTGGAAGACGCTCCTACCCCTTTTGAACCTGACCGTCGATGACGTGTCTTGGAAACTGTTCTAGGGACGGTTCCATGAGAGGTATGTTTCTAAGGAATTCATTGAGCATTAGCTCAACGAGTTCGATGCCTTGCGACAAGGTAGCCACACAGTGCTCAAGTATGAGGCCCGTTATGGAGATTCTTCATTATGCTCTGCACCAAGTTACCCAGAAACTTAAGGTCAAGAAGTTCGAGTTTGGCCTTATTGTTAGAATTTGTCTTCAATTTCGGGTATCGAGAGTACTTGACCGAAGAAGGGGTGTTGGACGTGTGGGGAGCCACACTACCAGTGCAATTTCCCTGTGGAGAGGACTAGAGTGTCTAGACCAGCTAGACCCACTACCATGGGAGATATGGGCAAGACCCATCGGATTCATGCAGTGGTGCATAACCGCCAGGAAGAGCATTAGTCGACTGTGCTTGAGACGACAGGTACCATCGCTGACCAAACACTTAGCATTTTGATAGATCTCGATGCTACCGAGAGTTTCTTTTCCGGTGCAACACTAAAAAGGATTAAGGTAATGGAAGTCAAATAGGAAGAGTTTAGCTTCGTAGAGATGGCCTCAGGAGCCAAACAAAAAGTTGGAGGAAAGGTTACAGGCTATACCCTTAACTGGGGAGAGTTTTTCACAAGGGCCAACCTGTACGTCATGATCCTAGGATATTATGATGTCGTTATTGGTATGGACTGGTTGGAATTGCATGAGGCGACACTCAACTATAAGACAAAATGGTTGAGCTTGGTCGATTGACGAGGGACAAAGATGTGTGATTGTAGGTCGGAGCTAGGGAGTCTCCCTGAGGTTCATCTCTTCCTTGCAAATTTGGAAGAGCATGTGCAAGGGGTGCAATCTTTATGCATTCCTTGTGTTAAATGAGAAGGGAGTAGCGGAAGGTCTAGAGCACCTTCTGGTGGTGAGAGAGTTTGTGGACGTATTTCTGGAAGAGTTACCTGGGATGCCGCCAGAGAGGGAATTGGATTTTACTATAGACCTAAAACTGGGAACTGAGCTGATAGCGAGAACGCCTTATCGAATGTCGACCCCAGAATTACAAGAGTAAAGAATGCAACTGAAGGAATTGTTGGAACTGGGACTGATACATCCTAGTGTGTCACCATGGGGTGCACCTATTAGTTTCATATGAAAAAAGGATAGGTCGTGGAGGCTCTGCAATGACTACCATCAATTGAACCAGGCCATGATCAAGAATCAATATCCGTTGTCGAGGATTGATGATTTGTTTGATCGAATGAAAGGCGCAGTGGTGTTCTTCAAGATCGATTTTCAATC
>JASDQU010372355.1:96841-114346 GCA_032191745.1 Picea mariana
ACCATTCTACATTTCATGTGTAATATCCGTATTTTGGTCCTTTAGATGAACCAATATAGAAATGGCACCTCCACCCTCCCTCAAATGGAATTGGTGCAACTACAATCTACAAAAAATATTAACAGAAAAATATCACAAGACCATATCATATAACCATTGATCACAATTCATACATACATATTGTTTGTACATATCTAGTTTGAAGCATATCACTTAAGTTGGAATTACAACCAAGTTACTAGTGACCCGTATATTATGGGGATACTGTAATTGATAACCCTCAAAGGCAGTCTCTTGCATTAATATTTATTATTGTTTTTTTTTAAATAGATATATTTCATCGCTCTTGCAATGAATAAGATCGTCGATAGTATTGACAGTTTTTCGCAAGAACTACTTCGGTCATCTCTATTGCGACGAATAAGATCATCGATAGTATTAATAGTATGTCGCAACTATTGAGGCTTCGTCTCTCTTGTGAAGAACTATCATCACCGTCGATGATACCTTATCCTTGAATAGGTCGTTGCAAGAACTAATCCGGTCATCTCTCTTGCAACAAGGGCCCTAGGTCATCTCTCTAGCGATGAGATCTCTAGGTCGTCGTTCTTGCGACGACCTCCTCTGACCATCACTCTTGTGATGACCACCGTAGGTTGTCTCGCTTGCGACAACCTCCTTGGGTCATCACTCTTGCGACGTAATCCCAGATTTGTTTCACTTGCCACGACACATGAAGCGATGTTTGGGGGGCCCAAGATTCATTGTAATATCCACGACATAATGTCACAGGAGCATTGAAATGGTCATCACAAAATGACCCACATTTACTAGTGTTAGTAAGTTAGGTTGAGTTGGTAGATATAACAAGTAAAGTTGAGTGTATTTTTGTCAAAGAATAGGAGAAGAGTATTAGTGCCTTCAAGTGTAATGGAGTCAAAGTGAGTGGCTTCTTCTAATCCTACAAATCAATGATGATTATGCACAAAAGTATAAGAGGGAAAAGGCCTAGGAGAAGTAGTAACTTAAGTCCTCTTAGGATTTGACCTATAGAGACAAGATGCTAGGGTGTAGGAAATTATAGGCCCTATCTCCTTGCTCTTCTTATCCTTCTTATGGAGTAAAAGTCATAAAACAATAAGTAAGTCCAAATTATTAGAGTGATAACAATTTAGGGCTCTGGGTGATAAATGACAAATCTGTGATAAATGACAAATTGTTTTATTCAAAATGAGAGTAATTTATGTTTATTTATACAAAATTTTGACCTTTAATTCATCTTTAGGTCAAAATTGGACCGACCTGGCCAAATTACAACAAAAATTCAATTTTTACATAATTAAATAAATTTGCATCTAAAGACACCTCCAAGGGTGATGCCATGCCCTTTTAGGGTGACGTTGAGGCCCATAAATGAAATGTTGAGCTAGAAAAGTAGGGTCCTTGGTCTTGAGAGGCCCCAAATGATTCCCACACATGCCACCAGGCTCATAAATGCCTCCAAAAATGAAACCCTAGTTTTGGATGATGTCTAGGAATATGATGGTGACGTTCAAGGCCCTCAAGGGACAACATCCATGCAGGAAGGGAAAGGTCCCCTTGGTCTAGGTCAACCCAGGTGATCCCAAAGGCAATGTCCTTCTTTTTCTTGGTGCAGACATTCGATTTCTTCTTACCCCTGGTTGGAGTTTTAACATCCATCTGTGGGATTTAATTCCCCATGAAGGTTCGGGCTAATCATTACCTCATGTGTACCTATCCACCGAGAAAGGTCCCACAACAAAAACAACTACACCCTCTATGGCTTCATAAGTCACAAGGATCATAGCATGTAAATCAGATCCAATAATTAAATTACCCAAACACGTGCATAAAACCCCCCTTAACCCAAACAAATGCTCAAATACGTTATGAAATTTGACAAGTTAGGTTTGCAGAAGGTCTTCGGGTGTCTTATTGGGATAAACTCTCTTAAGTTTGGAATGTTTCATAGGTTGGGTCAAATGCAGGTCATGTATATGTATGAGATGGCATGGGGTATATGTTTGGGCATGGTGCATGTAATAATAGGGAAATATAAAGTCATACATGTGGGTTCCTTTGAAGAGGGTGATTTGCACCTTGTCATAAATGCAATTGTTCCCTATCCCATTCATTTCCTTTTATTCTTAGATTTATTTCTTTTTATCTTTTTCTATTGTTCTTCAATGGAATAGTTGGAGGCCACTATCATGTCTTGATAATGAGAGGTGACAATGTTATCCACAAATATTTCATAGAAATGAGAACGTTGGATCATTATGAGACCCCATTTCTCTTGGTTATGCCACCAAGAGACACTACCCTAGCTTGGTGACCAAATAGTTGGTAGTGTCATACCGCTACATGCCCATGGTCATAATAGGTCAGCTCATGATGAGATCACTATCCATCAACTAATAACTTGAGTGTTTATGTTATTTTATGGGTCCCATTTTCGTATTGGGAAGTTTTTCACTTCTTTCTTGGGGATCCCTAGGAAAAACATCTTGAAGGTTTAAACTTTATATTTTATCTCTTTCTAGCTACTTTTACCCTCTGGGCCTTTATTCCCTTCTTCCCACAAGGTAAAGTACAACCCTTCCTACTATATCCAATCCCAATGCCCAAACAAGGATATGGGAGATGGAAGTAATAAATATGGAAAGTGGTAAGTATGGAGGGAACATACGATGAATTTTCATAGATCCAACTAGTAGCAACCCATCCTAAAGGGAAATCAACTTACTAGAACACTATGCCACCCTTCCAGGTATGAACAAGGAATATAACATAATTTTGAAGAAAGCACCATGAAATGAAGAAGGATTTAGTACAACATATTCAAGTGCTTTAAAAATTAGAGTGATACATAACAAAATACCCAGACTCATTGCCCCATGGAGAAAGACTTACCACTACTTCAAGATCAGACTGGTGGGATGGATACTGCTACTAGTGATAACTAGATTGCACTGAAGAAAAGAGGGGTCCTATAGGGCCATGCTCAATTCGTCTAGCTCTATATACTCCATGTCTAGGACATGTGGTCCTCAAGACATGATATCCTTAGTTATCCCTAGGATAGGGGATAACATCTGGCTCCAACTCATGGACATGTGTTCACTATAGAGCACATGAGAACATCAAAATCTCTAGTATGCTCCATTCTTGCTAAATATCAAAAAAATATATTAGTAATCCTTAGGGTGGTGATATTACTCCTTGTTCATACATGATATAATAAACAAATAAAAGCATCTCTTGTCTAGCATATGATCATGAACATACATATATAGATAATGAAACAAGACAATATGAAAATGTAACTACAACTATGCTAACATGATATGAAAATGGTATATACAATGGATGCAAATGCCTACCTAAATTACATGTACTTACTTGTGAAGTCAAGTATCCACCCCATGGTGGGGTTTGAAGAGGTTTATACTCACTGGTAATGGACATTTCCTCCCTTCAAGCGTAGATAAATAAAAGGAATCGTTAACTGACTTCATTCTAATTTTGAAGGGTCCAAGCCAAAATTGTGCATTCCCATTAACATTGTTAGGCTCACCCTTCTTGGTGTCCCATATCAATACTGTGTCTCCCTCTTGATATTATTTTGCTTCAAACTTTGTTCTTCTCTGGATAACCGTGGTGTATTGTCTTGAGGGAGGAGGGTGAAATTCAGATATAAGGGCTTCTTGTTGTCTTGGTTTAATCAATATATCATCATCCCCTTTCTTTACTAATTTGATAGTGCCAACTTCTTTTTAATTGTATTTATCTAATATTTTTTGATAATCCTGTTTCTTCGACCATTGTATCTTGTCAAAATATTCCTTTGTGGTGAAAGGAAAATACTATGGAGAAAATGCAGGAAGGATTTTCTCAATTCTCTCATGTGTTTCATTGATCTTGGTATCATTGTCAATATCTTGTACGTGAAAATTTTCCATTGGCATATTTGGAAGGCGTGAAATCATCCCATATTTCATAAGGCATGTTGATATAAGTTAAATCCATCTCTAATGTGCCACCCAACATCACAATGAACTTCCTGGAAAAGAGCATGCCCCATGAGTGGATCACTCTCTTAGGATATTTACCAAGGTACACTTCAATGTTCTCAACCACCCCATGAGTGGGTATGGCCCTAGATTGAAAACCACACACATTCTTATACATTCATGTATCCTTTAGGCCTAGTTGATCCATGACTTTCAAAGACATCATGTTGGCACCTGCTCCCAGATCAAGAATACAATTGTTGAGACATTTGGTATTTACTAGAAATGACATAAACAAGGGTGTGTGTCCATCATATTGAACCCTAAAAATGGTTTGCTTATAACATAATAGGAGGATCAATTGGTTCATCCAACACATTGAAAAAAAATTCAAACCTTTCTTTCATGGATGGAACCTTTATAATTTCCTTCAAAGGGATGGTTACAGTCATTTTGTCCAATGCTCTTTCCAAGTCAAAATTTAAGTCAACCTTGTTATCCTTAGAAGAATTCTTAGGAAGGAGTATGTTCATAGCTGGAGGTTTTCATTGTGGAGTTGTAGGTCTAGTAGAGGGAGGTTAGTTCATTTTATTTTGCCTAGTATACACTTGGAATTCTTCTTTTTTCAATCTTTCTCTTGACTCTTGATCAAGGCTAATGATTACCTCCATCCTATATTTCCTAGTTGCTTATTTTATTCCTTCTTCATGTTCTTCCAGTGTGATATTAAGACAATATTGTGGATATTCAATGGTATGGTTGATAACATTAACTTGATCATGTTCACCATTATTCATAGGGAATTCATGCTCCCAATGTGATTCTCTGCATTGAAAGCACCATCTATTCTCCTCAACCATGTTTGTGGGGGATAAAGTGTTAGGGACCTCTTGATCATTTTTTGGATTGAAACATTGACCACCCCTTTGGAATTTCCCCTTATAAGGAGGTATAGGATATTTTTGTTGGGCTCTTTCTAGGTTGACAATCCTATTCATCATTAATTCTAGGGTTTTTACCATGTCGTATACAATCAATTGTAGATTTCCCAAGCTAGCAACAATATCTAAGGTAGCCTCAAAATTTTGGAATACTTTGGGTTTAACATCCATCTTTACTCTTGGGGAAGAGAAAGGTTCTACTTTGGATGATGACATTTTACTTTCAATCTTCAGAGCCATCTCATGGGCTGCTTGGATTGTTCTAGGAGCTTTGTCTCTGATATGGAAAATAATTTTTCCTATAAAGGATTTGATGTAAAGAAAGAGAATAAAGTTGTTTGAAGGGACGTGGTGGATTATTGGGATCTGTTGTACTAGCCTCTCAAATTTATCATGAAATTCCCTAAAAGTTTAATTCTCATCCTTTAAGATGTTCTTAAGCCTTGTTAGCAACATGTTGGGGTCTTCCTTGACACTTCATATTTTTAGGAATTCTTCCTCTAATTTATCTATAGATCTAATACTAGCATCAGGAACATTGTTATACCATCTTCTAGCGCTATCATAGAGGGTAACAGAAAACAACTTCATTTCCTAGTCTTCAACGTCATCATTGATGGGATGAAGTTGAAAAAAGGCCCAAAAATTGCTCATATGTTTCTCAGCATTGACTACATCTTTACCAGTGAACTTAGGAAACCACTTTTCATACCTAGGGGGCATTTTCCTAGGGTATCCTAGAATTTTTGTCATGTCTAACGACCTAAAAAGTTTGGATGACCATTACTTTTGGTCATTAACCTGATTTGGATTATGGGTCTAAGATTGAGCGTCATATATTGTGTTTAAGGGAATATTACCTCCAAATAATGATTTTACTATAAGAGAGTTTCTAGGAGGCTTTCTTTTGTAAGACTTGGGAGGATTGGTGTATCTCCCTGAATTTTGTGGAGTCGCCAGATAATATTCTTGATATTATCAAAGGGATGAGGGTATCACCCTGAATGGAGTCATCAAGAAATATATGTGAATGAAGGCTTTGGATAAAGGCTTACCGAAAAGGTTTCGTTCGAGGAATATTGAATCGATGCCCCCCAGCAATGGTGCCAAAAATGTTATCGAAAAATCTATACTTTCTCAAAGCCTAAAGGTAAGTAGGCTTAGATTGACATAACATAGAGGTAACCCTATCATTGTCACCCCAATAAGTTACCTCTTTCTATTTAGGAGGAGGAAAACCTCACTCCAAGGGAGATGTCCCAGGACCTAGTTGGTTGATGAAGGAGGGCAAGACAAGGTAATACCACGCCTCTCTCTAGGTCACTCAAATGAGTGAATTCATCTAGAATGGTTGTGTCAAGGGGGTTAAGGGGAAATAAGGTGAATGATACCTACCCTTTAACAAAGAAAGAAAAAACGTTATATAATAATCAGTCATATCGATTCCTTCAATCAATGACTTAATATAAAAGTATGATACCAAACAAGTTTATGCATAAAATATAGATGTGTAGCAGCAGTAATAAATCTAGAAATTGCAACTTATAAGGCCAATGTAACAAAGTATAAATACCTTGCAATGATAATAGTTTTTCCACTTAAAACTTATAGATTAGTACAAGCCAAGTAATGACTTTAAAAGGATTTCAAAGTACTTGTAAAATAAACAATTTAATAGTTATGACAACAGTAAACAACTTCAAAAATGTACCTTGCAAAGGCAATTTAGTGAACACTTTTAGCATTTATTGATTGGGGCTTGCCTAGTAAAAATTTTGGGTGGTTTATCAATCAAAAAATGAGTTTAATATGCTATCAAAAATGAATTTAATAGCATGAAAATAAGAGTGATGACAACTGCAAGAAACCTTCATAAATGCATTTTTTAAAGAGCAATTTTGGCACACATTAAGTATAGTACTTTGCTTCATGCAGTTTTTTGGGTTGGTTTAGTTAACTTGTAAGCTAAAATAACCTTATATATGATGGTTGTAGTAGTGTTAGTAACAATAGTAGATTAGTACCTTAAAAATAGGTTAGTAAGTTAGGATGAGTTGGTAGATATATCAAGTGAAGTTGAGTGTAGTCTTGTCAAGGAATAGGAGAAGAGGACTGGTGCCTTCAAGGGTAATGGAGTCAAGGTGGATGGCTTCTTCTAAGGCTGAAAATCAATGATGATGATGCACAAAAGTCTAAGAGGGAAAAGGCCTAGGATAAGTAGTAACTTAATTTCTCCTAGGCTTTGACCTCTAGAGACAAGATGCTAGGGTGTAGGCAATTCTAGGCCCTAGTGCCTTTCTCTTCTTAGCCTTTGTTGAGTCTCAATTTTGAAACTTATATTATCCTATATTATCCTCTATCTGAGTCTATTTTACCTATGATATGTGTATATGTTGACCATTTCCTCCACAAACCTACTTTGTGACCTTGATCATATGCATAGAGAGGTAACCTATGTTAAAACATGATTTGTTTGATTTTTTTGATTAAATTGGAATTAAATGGTTGATTATTATGCTCCTAATTACTTTGACTATTACTAAGAAGCTTCATGACAAGGCATAGTTTCATCCGATACTACCACTGGTATGGTACTACAACAACCACTTGATCTGGTACTCTGTGTGATCCAGTACTCCACCTGATCTAGTACTCTATAGTGATATGATACTCCGTAGTGATCCATGTAATGAAGTCTCTCAATCATATTGATTGTTTCTTATATTAAAGAAGGTTTGATTGGAATTGATAGGGTTATAATTGGTTTCTTTATAAGAGTGAATAAAATAAGTCATTAATTGCTATTTCAAATGCTACAAGAAGCACGATCTCAGTTCATCTCTTCATTTGATGATCCTTTAATGAACAAACTTGTTATCTAAGAAAGAACCTTTTCAATTCAGTGTTTTTTTGATATATTTTATAATCTTTATCTTTTGAGTTTGAAGTTGTATGAAACATTTAGATACAAAATGTTATGTTATTAATTATTTCCTGATTGAGATAGATACAACGAACATAGATAGGTTACCTATTTTAAGCACATATAGTTTAACAACTCTTTTGATTACGAATCTCAGATTGACATATAAATGAGTTCAATATTTTGACCATATATATACACCAACAACATTGTTATGGAGTAAAAATCATGCAACAATAACTAAGTTCAAATCCTTAGAGTGCTAGAAATTTATGGCTCTAGGATTTCACTAGTTACTAGATCAATTCAATGAAAATCTTGGAAAATAAAACGTAAGAAAATAGAAATTTAAGTTTCTTACTTAAATCATTGAGTACACAATAAAATTTCATAATCTTGTATGAGCAAATAAAACCATACAACAAACCATTCAAAAAATAAAAAAATGTAGTTTTCACTTACTTGCACCAAGAATAATCATGAGAATACCATGCTAGATCACCATAAAACTTCCAAGATTGATCCAAGTTGCAAAAAATAACCTTAAACAAGAATGGTACCTCACAATCTCAGCTAATAACCCTCACCAGGCCACAAATTTCATACCTCTTGTCTTAAATGACAAGTTGTTTTATTCAAAATGAGAGTATGTTATGTTTATTTATACAATTTTTTGAACTTTAATTCATCTTTAGGTAAAAATACCTCACCAAATTACAACAAAAATTCAATTTTGACATAATTAAATAAATTTGCATCTAAAGGCACCTCCAAGGGTGATGTCATGCCCTTCTAGGGTGATGATGAGGGCCATAAGTGAAACATTGAGGTATAAAAGTAGGGCGCTTAGCCTCTAGAGGCCCCAAATGATGCCAACATGTGCGACTAGGCTCATAAATGCCTCCAAAAATGAAATCCTAGATCTGGATGACGTCTACGGCTATGATGGTGATGTCCAGGTCCCTCAAGGTCTAACGTCCATGCAAGAAGGGCAAGGTCCCTTAGGCTTGGGTCTTCTCGGGTTCCCCCAAAGGAATCACCCTTCTTTTTCTTGGTGCAAGTATTCAATTTATTCTTACCCCTAGTTTGGGTTTCAACATCTATATGTGGGATTTAATCCTCCATGAAGGTTTGAGGCAATCATTCCCTCATGTGTACCTATCCACCGAGAAAAGTTCCACAACAACAACAAGTACGCCCTATTAGGACCTTATAAATTATAGGGAAATCAATATTCTGACTGATATCTATTTCAGGAATAAAGAAAATTGATCATGGCGCATAGTGAACATGCAAAGCTGACATAAGGCTCTCAACACTTCTTCTTCGGATGTTGTAAAATAAAAAATCTTCATGGGCTATGGATCTTTACAACCTCTTGTTTTTCAGGTTTGCTCGGGTAAAATTTTGGTTACATAGAAAAATATTAAAAAAAAGTGGTTTTCTTAGACAAATTTGGCTTTATATTTAAATTTCTAGACTTTATGGCCAAATTTGACTCTCGGGCTTATGCCAAAAACTTGTATTATTTTATCAAAAATTTTATTATCTTATTACAAAATTAGTGGCCCTAGGGCCAAGATCGAAATCTCCAAGTTCCCGAGCTATCCCAACATCTTCACATACCACATACGACCATAGAGTCAACACAATACACAAACCCAATGCAAAAACACCAAGCTCCAATGCATAGCCTCAGGCTCACTACATCGACCATATGATAAAGGGTTTGTGTATATAAAGGGTAAAGGATAGTGTTTCCTCCTCTATGTGAGATATTGCCCATAGAGTTAAAAAAACAATAAAATGTAGTGCCAGGTACCTAGTCGACCGCGCAGGTGTCCAAAGGACGTTATCTTGTTGTTTTAGTTGTCGATGGTATTCAAAGTGTTAAGGGGAAGGTTGTAATCGATGTATTCCAGTTAATCAATCCCTAGACTATGATGCTTGGGCAAGAGTTCTAACAAACAACTTGAAATCTCAGGCATTTGAATAAGCCATCTATCCAGTGATTAATCCATGGGTTGAATCACCACTATTATTCTATTTCCATTAATTACCTGAAAAATGAACTGGAAGAAAAAATGCTACTCAATCTACATAAAAATAAATGGACTAATGGTATGAATCTTCAACACTTTGATTTCCATTCTAAGACAAATGAATGGACAGTTCAAGAAATGTTTGATCTTGCAATAAAGTATAATAAAGTTGTACAAGAAGAGGATCAACTATCTGCTGAAAAGATGGTTATTGCAGATGTTGGCAGACAAGATGCCAAAAAGAACATAAAAGAGCATGTCTCTAATTTGATGTATTCAAATATAGTTCAAACAATTGCGACAATGCTTGACACAATGGTGTTTTATTTCTTCTACTTTTATTGGTTTTACCAAGCTAGTGCACATGAATCATGAGAAACAACAAAATTCAGAAGAAATTAGAGCAAGTGGTAAACAAGACATTGCGAGGGTTTTCCTTGGCACTGGAGTAGTGGAAAGAAATCATCTATGTGATGCTCCTACGTCTTCGTCCGACATGAGATCATCCTCTTCTTGTCAAATTTGCTTATCTATTTCTACTTGGAGATCTTCTTTATAATCAACAAAGAGAATTACCTAGGGAAAACCAGATTGATATGATAAAAATCCTGGAAGGTTCATTGGCTTTTTGTGGCATCTGTAATCAATGATGCCCCTGAAGAATATTTTTTCATTATTTGATACTATTTATTCTATTCTAGGTTCCAAAGGACATTTGAAAGATGTTGGTTAGATCCATAATATTGTAAAGTAACCTAGAAATGGTATTGCATGGAAAAAACAATTTCAGAGCAGAATGCTTGGAATTATTTAGAGGAAAGTGGTCTTGATATCATTTTCATTTGCACATATTTGGTTATTGGGCCTATTTTATAGTAAAATACACAGGAGGCAGTCTATCTGATAAGATATCAAATTGAAAGGGGCTTGATAGTCAAATTGAGATGGAACTAGAGAAGCAATGCAAAGCTTTTCCACGTGGACAGTTTGCTACCTAGGCTCTAACTCATAACTTTACTTTTCTTGCCTGAAATAAGACCGAGGAAATTTCCTTCTCTAATTTGTATGCACCTGAGCACTTAATCATAAATGTTGAAGATGCAGATAAGTGGGTGGATTATTGACAACACAAGATCTATATTCTTAGGAGGGTGGAGTCCCGAGAGCATTGGGGAATATGCAAGTGGCACAAATCATGCGCTTCCTAATTATAGATATGAAAGGATGTATAAGGTTGTGTCATTGGATTCCTACATAAAATATTGTTAGAATAATAGTGGATGTGCTCGTTTTACCATTGACAATACCCTTGTCACCCAACCATAGGCCGAAGCCACCCTTAAAGAACCTTAACCTTGACAGAGAATCACTCCAGAAGCAAACCCTAGGCTAGATAGCCAAATAAAGGGTAGCGCATCTTTCCCCAAGGATAGCACACCAACAAGAGCTGATCAGATGTTCCAAACCCTAGCCAAGAGATAGTCCAAGCCAAACATGATCTGCTAGCTGTAGCAGATGTAATGGCATCCATCCACAAACCTACGTACAAGACTGGGCACTGCAGTGCGCACAAGACTGGGCACTGTAATTCTGAGACTGCCTGCCAGAATAAGAACTGGTGTCCTGTATTTATACTAATTTTGGCTAACTGCCAGGGCCGAATTCTCATTCTGGGTATCTCCCTGTTCAGTATATCTTATTATATTTGGCTGACTCATCCTCTTGGATGCTAATAACCTAATATAAATTATCTTCTTGAGCTTAAAATTCTTCTAGGGTTATTATTTGTTGAAGGAATTTTGCTATAGACATTGTGCTCACTCTTGTGAGTGGGACTGTGCTCAGTGGAATGACCTCCATGGGCTTTGACTGCTCCTTTTCTTTCACTAGTTTTTCCAATTTTGCTTCCATTTCCTTCAACTGTGCATTCTGCTCCATGATGATCTTGAGCATCTCATCTTTTTCCCCTTCTGTCTCCGCTATCTCCTCTGCCTTTGAATCTTCTGTTGGTGGCAATTTCAGTTGTTTCCTCAGAGATGCAATATCGACATTTTTCTTTTTAAGCATCTCCTCGACTGCTTTCACATTCCAGGGATCATATCCGATCTTGAGGACCAGTTCTTCCAATGTCTTAATCCTATTATTCTTGGCAAAGGATGATATTTTTTCTAACTTCAGTTGCGTCTGAACATTGCTCAGAGATACCTATAACTTGGACGCAGCAGTAGAAGCATGTACCAATGTGGAGAAAACCATTTCTCCAGTTTGCCTGTGTAGATCCATTTGATTAGCTGGGTGCACATCTTTAGTATGAAATTCAAATGTTTCCCTTTTGTAATCAGTAATTACTTCTGGGTCTAGCACCTATGCTTGAAGAAACACCATGTGCATTCTACCCTTCTTAGTGTCGAATACAGATAGTAGTCTATGCTGTGCAGTTGATGTTTTCTTCCAGAACTGAGCATACGTGTTGCTGGTCAGCGTCTGATTTTTCTTTTTGATAAGATCATACTTCTCAAAAATACTCAATTTCGGTCCTATTTTGCTAGGCTGGTTGGCTGGTGGAGTATCTGTAGTCTTCTTGGGCAACACTGTAGTCATGATTTCTTTGCTGCTTGTACTAAGGAATGACCGATCAACCTCCATAGTTGCAGTGGATTGAATTCCCTTTTCACCAGCCATGTCAGGTGCCTAACTAGTTTTTGGCCTCTTAGTATGTAGTTGGAACTCTTCGGATGATGCTTCAGTGACAAAAGGTGAAATTTCCTACCTAGGCCTTTTCTCCTTGGGAGCCTGCGGTGTAGTCATCTCTGAGATAGTGACCGAAAGGTCCTACTGTTCTGTCTCAACCAGAGTGTTTGGCTCCCATTCTGTCTGGTTGGTGAACTTCTCTATCTCAGGACTAGATGTGTGGACATATGGGATATTATTATTCTTAACTCTCATCTCTAAAATTATTCCGCAGGGGTCATAGTGCCATATGAAGCTAGAAAAAAACATAATTTCTTTAAGAAATTTGTCTGCTTCCTCCTCGGTGCCCCGACTGTCGCAGATGAAAGACCCAATCTTCCCTTTGATTATTAGTTGTTGCTTCTTATTCAGAGACACAAAATCTATGTCATCTGAATTGATCATTTGCCTTATGTACTCCAGGGAAAATATTCTCACGGAAAAATACTTGGGCAACTTGTATGGAGCCAATTTGCACCCATACACTCTGATCTTTGTGTGGTCCTGGTACAGGTACCAGTCTCCCATTTTTGCAAGATTTGAGAGGTGTAGGACCCTTTGAATTTCCTCGTTTACATTCGGCTCAAGTCTACCACTGAGCATGCTCACCACGGGATGGTAGAACTGCTCGATAAATTATTTGAAGCTGAATTCTGTAGAGTTGTGTCTGAGCAGCGAAGTCCATGCTGTCACCGCCTGTGGCCTTCCATCTTTGTCCATATTCTGCATCGAAAAGGATAATTTATCCACCTGAAGGAATAGGAACATGTAAGCCAGTATTGAGGAATATCAGAACATGCCTTCTGTGGAGAAATTTGAGAATTTCTCATGAATGTTGTTTGCCAGGAAGGTGTTGTAGTCGAACTGAGTGGTGGGTTTCTCATCTATGGAGAAGATGGATAGAAAACCCAATATGGGTTCATACACCCACTGATCCAAAAAATACCCGAGGAGGGAACAGAGCGACGGGATGACCTGGTTTCCCTTCACTGAGATCAGGGATGAAAGATATGGGGGATTTGTAGTGGGGAACTGAGCAACCTATGGGACAAAAAGCCTGAAAATCCGATCTCTTTGGGGGAAAGATAATGTCTGATACAGTTCTGTGATAATTTCAATATTGAATGGTGAGATGAATTTGAGTCTGGGTATCTGCATCATCTGGTCAATGGTTTCAGGTGTAATGAGGAAAATAATTTCTCTTGATGAAGAAACTACGACTCTTTGGTCAGGAAGGTAATGATCTTGGCATTTGAGGGTGAATTCGGGGAAATGGTGAACCTGGGAGAAAAGATACAAGGGAAGGTTTGACTCCCAGAGCCCAATTTCATCACTCTGGTCAATGAAAACCTCTTTGAACCATGACTACAAGTCTGTGAAGTAAAACTCGCATCTGGTGTCTACAATTAATTGGACTTTGTCAGCCAGATGGATCCTGTCGAGGTCGATAGGGGGTGGGAGGAAAGGATTTTCCTCAGCTTCTGTTCTTTTTTATTTTGGCACCATTGCTATAAAAATACCTACAGATCAAACAATCGTTAGTGGGGATGATGGTGGCTTAGGATGATTGACTGTAACGGATAGGAAAACATGGGGAAAATTCTCTGGTGCAACGATAGGGTAAATGATGAGGGAATCAAGGGTGAAGGTAGTTTTGAGCAAATAGATACCCATTGGGCACGAGAGACAGGTCAACAGGTTAATGGATAAGTTAGCCAGTAATAAATGGCCAATGGGTCATTTAGAGCGTGAGATGGCAGGTGACAATGACTGAAGAATATGGCTAGGCGACATGGCGGGAGCTGGTTGCGGAGTAACCATGTTGAGAGGACTTGTAAAGGGAGAACAAGTGGAATGGACTGACAGAGTAATGAGATGTCACCTCTAGGGAAAAAATGTGGACAATGACGTCATGGGGTGACAAGGTATGTCAGACCTTGGGAGACGGTGGGAGTATGACCCAATAGATTCTTTCCACGTAGAGATAAGGGGNTTTGCACGCTTTCTTTTCAACCGTAGATCTATGCGAGATATTTAACCAACATTCCAGAGCCCACCCCCCCCCACCATTAAAATCAAAATGATCAGGGAGGTCTCGAATTCAATATCAGCCATTGATAAACACACTGGGGCCTCAACCGTTTAGATGTGTGCCTTTGTTATTTCTAATTTTAGACCCACCCCCCCACCATTAAAGGTAGAACAGTCAGGGGGGTCTAGAAAGACCTGTCAACCGTAGATCTAGGCGCCCACTCTCCGACCGTTCATCTATGTGTTGTGCTTAACTATGAGCATGAAGGCATATGTGCTCTGAAAAACTTAGGATAAGTGGATATTGTGGGTTTTCCCAAGCTTTTCCATGTTTTTATCACCAAGGGGTTAGACATCAAATCTTTTAAACCTCAAAGATATGGTTCAACATTGATCATCATGCTTGTTTTATTGAGATCAAGCAAACTACCCTATGCTCTAACCTAATTACCTATGACAATTAGTTCAGATTAAACTGTTGGACTAAGAAATTACTCTATCCCGGGGTTATCTAACCAATATTAAGTAGTTTGGTCAGATTTATTCACTAACTAACCTAAATCACTTGGCTAAGATTAAACAGTTTATCCAAGCTTATTCACTATTCCTATCAATATCAATTTAAAAGAACTTGGCCATGCTTGAACGGTATGGACCAAATCATTGTTATTGCATGGGGCTTTATTGAATTTCTTTTATGCCCTCTTTTATTCTTTTTCTTTTTCTTTCTCTTTTCTTTTTCTTTTTCTTTTCTTTTTCTTTTTCTTTTTCTTTTTCAAATTATTTGCAGAATGGACAATCATTTGACAAACAAAAACACTTAAAGAGATAGCATTTCAGTCACCAGTTGATCCTATAAATTATAGGATTATAACAACGGCTCCACCTGGGGATGGTACTCTCCTTGTGAAGTGCCAAGAATCTTGTTTCCTGATGTTCCAAAAAACTTTCTCCATAGTTGCTTTTGTTGCTTGATTGGTTTTATTTTTGAAAACTAGAAGACAATGTTCAGTGGCTTAGGGCCTTCTTTGTTGGCTTCAGCCATCTGATCAAAGTTATTTTACTCAAGAACTTGTAAGAAAAATGAAAATGGTTTGTATAATGGAAAATGTGACTGCAGGTCCCTATTGAGGAGGTGAATAGTGCTTCAGCATTCTTCCATTTACAGGTCCTCTTGGCAGATTTGTCCCATCACTGTTGTTGAGCATGAAGGCATTATTTCCTCTGAATGATTGAATCATGTAAGGTCCCTTCCATATACTGTCGAATTTTCCATGCTTCCCTTTATCCTCATTTCAGGGATTCCATCTCAGTACTAAGTCACCTAGCTCAAAGTCATCTTCTTTAGTTCTTTTGTCAAAGATATTCTTAATGCTTTCTTGGACAACCTGAGTTTTATTGTATACTTCTTCTCTAGATTGTTGCAAGTGGATCATCTAGTTTATCCTTCTTTGGGAGTCATTTGGCTCGGCTTGCATATCTTGCATCAATTTCATGACAGGAACTCCTAAGGAAGTGGGAAAAACTGCTTCGGTGCCATAGACCAGCTGATATAGTGACATACCAATTGACCTCTTGGTGGTCAGTCTGTCAGCCCATAGTGCAAAAAACAACTTGTTATGCCATGATTTTTGTTTTCTTGCAAAGTCTTCTTAATAATGTTCACCATGGTCTTATTAGATGACTCCACCAGCCCATTTCCCTGAGGGTAATAAGCTGTGGAATGACCCAAACCAATATGATACTGGTTGCAAAAGTCTATGAGTTTCTTAGATCAGAAAGCAGTTGCATTTTCAATTATAATCTTTCTAGGACATCCAAAATGAGACAAGATATTATTTTCAAGAAATTCAATAATGATAGAATCATTAGCTTGCCTTCTTGGTACAACTTCGATCCATTTTGTGAAATAGTTTGTAGCAGTAAGAATCCACTTATGCTGGCCTGAAGAGGGAGGATGTATTTCTCCGATGAAGTTTAATCCCCATTGTTATAAATGAGCTTCAACAGAGATTGGTTTCAGGGGAAAAGGAAGAAGCTTCTTTTTTCCCTCGAAAACCTGACATTTATGACACGAAGTCACTTTCTGATGCACATCATTGAACAACGTAGGCCAATATAACCCATCCCTGAGAATTTTATTAGCTGTGGTCTTCCAGCTCAGATGACCACCACAGTCTCCTGCATGAAAATCCTGCAATACTTTGTCAGCTTCATATTTTAATGGACAATTCAACAAAATACCTCCAGGATCCTTCCAATATAGATTGCCTTCTAGAATGCAAAATTTTAATTATTTTAATTTCAAAAACCTAGCTTTAGTTTTGGTCATACCAGGGGTAGCTTGTAAGTTATGCAAAACAAAGATCAGGTCTACATACCATGGAGAGTTCAAAAATACCTCTTTCACGCTTGGAGTCGCCTGCTCTCCCTGTTCATCTACTACAGCTAAGAAATTAATATCAAGATCATGGAAATTGGATTCAACCATTAACTTTGCTATACCTTGACCTTTAATCAGTTTAGTAGGCTTAATCTCTATGTCATATTCCAGAATGACAACAATCCATTTTCCTCTTTGGCCGTCTGGGTTGTCCTGAGTTAAAATGTCTTTTACTACCACGTTCGGAACATAAGAGATGGTGTAAGAATGGAGAATATATACTCTAAAATCCTTTATGTTTTTCACCAGGGCGAAAGCTTTGTTGAGCCCCAACAAATCCCCCTAAATTTTTACAAAATTTAAAGGGCCCCCATTAGAATCTTGATAATTATAATGAGCTACAGAATCAACCTTTTCAAAT
>JASDQU010372356.1:0-10881 GCA_032191745.1 Picea mariana
TTCATTTTTCAGCTTCAAAAGTTTTTAACACTTCTCTCTGACTTGAGGACAAGTCAATAAATAAGGCTGAGGGGGATAAGGTATATCTCAAAAACCTTTCAAGCCTTCTATAGATGACAGGATGCATTAAAGAAAGGAACCATTTCAATTCAGCAGAGGGACCTGAGAAACTATCAATTTCAATCCAGCAGAGGGACCTGAAAGTATCAATTTAAATCAGCAAAGGGACCTGAGGAAGACAACAACTCCATTCAGCGGAGGGACCTAAGGAAGACAACAAATCCATTGAGCAGAGGGACCTGAGGAAGACATCCATTTCAAATTCAACAGAGGAACCTGAGGAAAATATCAAATTCCCATCAGCAAGAGACCTGAGAAGATATCAATTTCAATCAACAGAGGGACCTGAGATACTAAGCAAAATAAATACAAGAGGAATCTGAGGACTTACATCAACATCCCATCCAGCTTCAGTCAAGCAAAACACAATGGGCAAACACGTTAGTATATATTTTCCTTTTTAATGCTTTAAATTTGAGAATTCTTCCTAATCTAGGAATGATAAATATCATATCCTTCCTTTCCCCTACATCATCTTTTCATCACTCCATTTTCATCCTCAAAAGCATTTAAAATGGTACTTAAAAGAACCACTTTTGGTTTCCAAAGGAGTTATAAGGAGGGATCGGGTCTCAAATGCCAAAACACATTGTTTGTTTTGAAGCTGTCAAAAGTTCTGTTGCATACACAGACTGAAGTATTGTTGCATAAATTAAGGATGGTTTGCATACATTTAAAAAGGGGTTATAAGAAGAAAAGTTCATGTTTGATGAAGGAATTGGAAACAAATTTGGGAGTTATGTGTCAAATGAACATTTTTTTTAAACCATATCTTATAATAATTGCAAAGGGGAGAAGAGTACAAAGGTACGAACAGAGTAGCACCTTCAGCTGTGATTGTTGTACAAACCATTTTCAAAAATAAAGACCCTTGTTGAAACCTCCACCAACGTTTTCTCTCTCCATAAAAACAAAATGACTCAATTGATTTTTCATATTTGTTGGGCCTCACCAAACATTGCACGCTCCCAGACTTGAACTGTCAACGCACCTCTGCATATACTTACCTCCATTTTAAATTACACACTCTGTTCACAACTCTTATGCATTCCAAATCCATACATTCTAGCACGTTGTTCCTCCTACGCATTCCAAATCCCTACACTCTAGCACATTGACCCTCTTACGCATCTCCACTCCGAAATTCTCTGATAAAAAAAATGAATTGTATGTTGACAATTACACTATCAACATACAAGATTTCGTTCTGTGGAAGAAAACGTGGGGGGTTGAAGGAGATACGTGGTAAAGCAAAGACATAAAACGTATCCAACTAGGAGTCGACCACTGAAGGTAAGCCCGAACTCAGAAAATTAGACAGTCAAGTATAAATTCAACACTCTGGATACATTTGTAAAACAAGATAGTCCATGTTTAGCAGAGGCCGATTGAAAGAAGGGAAATTGAGCCAGAATTCGACAAAGAAGCCTGAGAATTTTTCAAAATTACCAGGTATGCCCGTGCATAATTTTTTATGAACAGAGAACAACTTAGGAATAAAAAATAAAGAGATTTCCTTTGCTTATTTGAATAGAAAATCTTCTTGAAGACCATACACAGAATTAAATTCACACAGAGTCTGGAAGTTTAAGAAATTTTTGTCAAAAGAATTGCAGAGTTGAAGCTTTTTATAAACAGTGGAAATATTTTAGGTCTTGTTTTTGAATTTTTTCTTAAAGTATGGTATCTAGATATGAACCAGGGAGGCTTGTTGCATCGGAAATACACAGAGATTGTATACAAATTTTGGAGCAAAAACAGTGGATAGGTTTCTTTGAAAAATTTGATGGATTTTGTGAAGGAGTTGCCTTAGAATTTGCTCACTCATTTGATGGAGAAAGAGCTATTGTTGGAAATCTTACCATCAGGATCACTGAGGATAGCATTGCACTTGTCACTGGACTTCCTCAAATAGGAGAGAGATATTTCAAAACCAAGCATTTCAAAGATAAATCATAGGTACCTTTTATTTCCAGGTCAAGGGTAGCAGCAGTAAATTGGAAGAAGGGGATCCCAAGGAGTTGGTTGGTTCATCCCTGGGATGAATTAGCATACCTCATACAAAAATTTATAACTTGTGAGGGAAGGTTTAGCATCATCTACCTATATCATATTAAACTACTACAACATTTGAGAGGTGACTGTGAAATCAATATGCCTTATTTTCTCTTACAAAGCCTTTCCAAAATGGCCAAGACTATCCAGAAACAGGGAAGGAACATAGAAAGGAGTTTATATCACTCTGGTCTTATTAAAATGATCATTAAAAATGAACTACAGAAGCAAAATTTGATTTGGCAACAGTTTACCATTGAAAATGGTTTTGAAACAATAAAGGAGGAAGAAGAAGAAGATCAAGTTTTAGCTGTGACTGATGATGAAGGAGAAGTACAACACCCCAAGGCAACAAGCCCAAAACCACCTATGGGGAGGAGAAAAACAAGAAATATGGTGAGAAAAGAGAAAGAAATTGAGGAAAAATACAATATTTTTACCACTTATGAAAGGAAGACAAGAAAACGCCAACAAGTTCAAAAGGGCCAAATACAAGAAAATGATGATGAAGCATAACAAGCACAGTATGAACATATTTAGAATTTAGAAGCACAAACATTGGGAAGTGATGGTTTTGAGGAACATGAAACTTCTACCTATGAACAGATGAGAATAGATATGGAACAATTAATCAGGGACATGAAAGAAGAGCCTAAAATGGAAGAGGTGGCTGGTACATCCACATCTGAAATTGACAGGAAGAATAAGAGAATAAGGAAGATGAAGAGAAAAATCAAAGAAATTGAAGTCTTATAAAGATATATAAAAACAAAAAATGATATGCTAAGAACTCAAAGCCACAAAACACAAGAGGAGAATGACACTTTGAAGAAGAAGAACAAGAAGCTTCAAAAACAGAACAAGTTAATCTCCAAACAAGCCTATAAGTGGTTCCAATAGAAAAAGGCATATAAAGAGAAGTATCAAAGAATGAAAGCACTTCATACAGCTTAGGTGAATGTGGAAAGATTATTGCAGGCAGCAAAGGTGGTAGGAGATCAGTGACAGAGGTCAGGGACATTTTTGTGCATGAGGATATGCAAAGACTTTCTCTTGGGGGAGATGTTGAGTACATTTTTATGCTTCCATTTTTCTCTATAAACAACACTTTTTCCTTCATTTCATTCCATATTTTCCATGAAACAGCCTATGCAAGGTATATTTTTCATTCTCTAGCTTAAGAATTGAGTTTTCTAAATTTTAACATTAAAATGGAAAATTTATCAAAAATTACAGGATTTGACCAAATCCCGTAAAAGCTCAGTGGTTTGTATACTTGCAGGACACCTGGGTGAAATCTAAGACTTGGTTCATGTTCCATGATGTACAAGGATGGATAATGAGCTATCAGATTCGAAATCTGAGCCTTCTAGATGTCCAGTCAACGCTGGTCAAACAGGGCTACTTCAGCAAAAAATACCCTGTTTCAGCCTTAAATCTTGGACAGTTTTGGATTTTCGTGGGATTTGACCACATATTGTGGATCTGAAGGAGGAATTCGACCCTCCTAGGATATTATGGATCTAATCATGATACTTAGGAGACTTATTAACATTTTTAGTTTTGAGACTCTTGTATAAATACTCTTAAGCCTAGACTAGTAAGACAATCTTGATGTGAATGAAGAAACTTTGGAATTTGCACTCTTGAAGATTAGCTTTGTGTTTTTTTCCTGTGAATGCTTATGATATGATGATTTGAATGCTGTTGGAGCTCTTTCTTAGCTGAGTCAATTCAAGTGTACCAGTGAAGCATTGGAGGGCCCCCTTTGCCAAACTAGTACACTCTTTCTTTGTGTTCTTTTTCAAGTACATGTTTTAGATCAGATCTTGTTGTAGTTGAGTTTTATCTTGCTGTAGTTAGATGAATTTCATAGCTAAGTCACATGCTTAATGTTTTCAAGCCTTACTCATATTGTGAATGATTTCTTGAATAAGAACTCAATGTGTAGTTTGCCTTCAAGCATTAAGATAGTCATGAATGCTTTTTGAGTTATTTATGCTTTCAGTACTTTGATTTGATTTGATGATAGTTGTTAATGGATGAATGAAAGAAGACAATGAATGCATCTCTTGAATAAGAGTTTTGTTCTTCTAGCATTTGATAGGTCTTAAAACTAGTTTGAACATCTCTTGAATGCTTACTGTTTATACTCTTTAGAAAAACAATTGCAGATCACTGTTATGAGATCTATGAATATGACTTCTGAATAGAAGCTTAGCATATCTTTCACATTCAGCCTTAGAATAGGTTTTGGTTTATCTCCATTAAAGATAAAAACTATCTCTAAATCCATATACTTTGGACGTGCCTCTAAGTCTTACAAACACCAGATTGACAATCATTTGCACTCTAATTTACTTGAGTAGATTAGAGCCTAACAAACGTCATGGCGGTAGGTTATCATGGAAAGAATTTTCTGAATTGGTTAGAGAAGCTCGTCGTAATTGAGATTTTGATGTTACGCAGAGGGAAATAGATTTAGCATATTGTTTGAAAGATGGAAAGGCAGGCAAATTCACCCATTTTATTCATTTATTTTATATTATATTAATGTGATTGTAGGTATGTTTTTTTCATATTATACTTTCCAAGTTATATAAATTTGTTTATTATTAATTGACAATGCATATTTTACATGTCTGGCATATTGCAGTTGAAACACCACAAGGCTATGTGGTGCAATGGTCGTAAATTTCGCATCAAATAGTTGGATGAAACCAGAAAAATTTCTGATAGTGGGATAACTACAGTATTCCATGTCACTAATGTTTCCTTTAGGAGTGACAGACTTCCTCGAGAATCTGAAAATAGATACTATGGGTTTTTGAATGATATAATTGAGTGTGAATTTAATTCCTTCAAATTAGTTTTGTTCGATGTCAAATGGTATAGGTTACGAATGCATGAACATGATCAGGAAAGAACCGTTATTCAACATGCCAACATATTTCCGATGATTAAAACAATAGTTTTTGAAAAAACAAATGATCGCTATGTTTTTCTAAGTCAATGTGAACAAGTCTTTTACTCAAAGGTTCCAGGTAAGAGGGATTGGTCATTTGTTGTTACATATGATCCAAGAGGAAGGCCTTAAAGTATACTGTAGATGAAGAAGAAGATGATGTAGAGCTACAGAAGGAATAATATGGGTCGACAGATGAAGAAGACGGAGAAGATGAACCAGGTGAGACAATGCACCAGTTCTTGATGATGATATCGATGAAGATATGCTTGAAAATGACATTGATTATGATGTTGATATCATCAATCATTTCAACATTGTTTCTGAATAGGATGTTGATACAGATGTCGAGTTGGATGATCAAGAAGAAGATACAGAAGAAGGATGATACAAATGTTGCATTGGTCGATGAGGTACATAACTAGATATTTTAATTTGTATGAATTATTCTCTTTAAATAATTTTTTATGTGGGTTAATTACATGTTTTTAAGTTTTATTTCATTTTTGTTTTGGTAGTTTCTATGCATGATTACTATGTTGCTTTTGTTTTTTTTTTCTATTTTATAGATTGGGTATTGGGGAATTGAGAGCGATGTGAGGGGGGGAGGGGCCATATGAGCTTCCACCTTCACATGGTTGGCCTTGTTTAGTAGAGAATAAATTATTCTTGAAAGCAACAGAAATTCATTCATTCATATTTATACTCAAATATCACTCACATACCCACTTTATATACTGTCTCATCTCATCCTCGTTTCATTTTAATTTTGGATCGATCAAATTTTAAAGGAAACGACTGATAAAATACATTGTACTAGGGCTAGAGTACATGATGGGAAACACTAAACTGTGAAATTTCAAGGGAAGTTCCGACAACAATTCTATAGAAATGAAGTTCCATGTCAAATTTCAAGATAGTTCTGACAACGATTCTATAGAAGGGAATGATGAATGATGACAATGAGAGGTGCAACATGATGAATGTTGATGCAAATGTGGACGATCTCAAATATTATGTGGGGACATCATACATCCTTGAGCCTTGAAACCATCCCATACCATCAAGGAATGTGTCTAGTCTAACCATGTAAAATTTCAATGCATACAGGCACATATTGAAGAAATTTCAACGTTGGCCCCATTCACTGCTCACTATGCGGGGTCGGTGCATGACATTTTTGGTGGGTGAATTGATGCTTCTGCGACATCAACTTGACTTGGTAATTCAATAATCAAACCCTCCTTAAGTATTATGTGGGGACATCAAACATCCTTAAGTATCGTGATGGGTGTTATGAGATCCTTAAGTATTATGCGAGTTCGGTGGAAGAAATTTGTGATGGGTGTATTGGAAGTTCCATGTCAAATTTTAAGATAGTTCCGACATCGATTCTATAGAAGGGAATGATGAATGATGACAATGAGAGGTGCAACATGATGAGCATTGATGCAAATGTGGACGATCTCAAAGATTATGTGGGGACATCATACATCCTTGAGTCTTGAAACCCTCCCATACCATCAAGGCATGTGTCTAGTCTAACCATGTCGAATTTCAATGCATACAGGAACATATTGAAGAAATTTCAACGTTGGCCCCATTCACTGCTCACTATGCGGGGTCAGTGCATGACATTTGTGGTGGGTGAATTAAAGCTTCTGTGACATCAACTCGACTTGGTAATTCAATAATCAAACCCTCCTTAAGTATTATGTGGGGACATCAAACATCCTTAAGTATCATGATGGGTGTTATGAGATCCTTAAGTATTATGCGGGTTCAGTGGAAGACATTTGTGATGGGTGTATTGTAAGTTCCATGTCAAATTTCAATATAGTTTCGACAACAATTCTATAGAAGGTAATGACGAATGATGACAATGAGAGGTGCAACATGATGAACGTTGATGCAAATGTGGACGATCTCAAAGATTATGTGGGGACATCATACATCCTTGAGTCTTGAAACCCTCCCATACCATCAAGGCATGTTTCTATTCTAACCATGTCAAATTTCGATGCATACAGGCAGATATTGAATAAATTTCAACATTGGCCCCATTCACTGCTCACTATGAGAGGTAAGTGCATGAAATTTGTGGTGGGTGAATTGAAGCTTATGTGACATCAAATCGACTTGGTAATTCAATAATCAAACCCTCCTTAAGTATTATGTGGGGACATCAAACATCCTTAAGTATCATGATGGGTGTTATGAGATCCTTAAGTATTATGCGGGTTCAGTGAAATAAATTTGTGATGGGTGTATTGGAAGTTCCATGTCAAATTTCAAGATAGTTTCGACATCGATTCTATAGAAGGGAATGATGAATGATGACAATGAGAGGTGCAACATGATTAACGCTGATGCAAATGTGGACAATCTCAAATATTATGTGGGGACATCATACATCCTTGAGTCTTGAAACCCTCCCATACAGTCAAGGCATGTGTCTAGTCTAACCATGTCGAATTTCAATGCATACATGCACATATTGAAGAAATTTCAACTTTATCCCCATTCACTGCTCACTATGCGGGGTCGGTGCATGACATTTGTGGTGGGTGAATCGAAGCTTCTGCGATATCAACTCGACTTGGTAATTCAATAATCAAACCCTCCTTAAGTATTATGCAGGGAAATCAAACATCCTTAAGTATCATGATTGGTGTTCTGATATCCTTAAGTATTATGTGGGTTCAGTGGAAGAAATTTGTGATGGGTGTGTTGGAAGTTCCATGTCAAATTTCAAGATAGTTCCGACAATGAGTCTATAGAAGGGAATGACGAATGATGACAATGAGAGGTGCAACATGATGAACGTTGATGAAAATGTGGACGATCTCAAAGATTATGTGGGGACATCATACATCCTTTAGTCTTGAAACCCTCCCATACCGTCAAGGCATGTGTCTAGTCTAACCATGTCAAATTTCGATGTATACAGGCACATATTGAAGAAATTTCAACGTTGTCCCCATTCAGTGCTCACTATGCGGGGTCGGTGCATGACATTTGTGGTGGGTGAATTGAAGCTTCTTTGACATCAACTCGACTTGGTAATTCAATAATCAAACCCTCCTTCAGTATTATGCAGGGACATCAAACATCCTTAAGTATTGTGATGGGTGTTATGATATCCTTAAGTATTATGCGGGTTTGGTGGAAGAAATTTGTGATGGGTGTATTGGAAGTTCCATGTCAAATTTCAAGATAGATTCGACAACAATTATATAGAAGGGAACGACGAATGATGACAATGAGAGGTGCAACATGATGAATGTTGATGCAAATGTGGACGATCTCAAAGATTATGTGGGGACATCATACATCCTTGAGTCTTTCAGAGAATAGACTCCAATTACAAGATGTTCAAATGCACAATATGAGTCAAATACTCAAATAGGTCTCCTGGATTTATAAATAGGAGATAAAGGTGGCATGATGTATCATACACACTATGTTGACCTAACTATAACTAATATCATAATAGTGAATGTGGGTTAGGACCCTCACATAGTCCCCCGCTTTAAAAATATTTTTCCTCAAAGATTTTGATGGATGGTTTTTCTTCATGAATTTCTCATCTTCCCATGCATCTCCTTCTAGATCCATGTTCTTCCACTTGATTAGGTACTCTGTAATTTTTCTATTTTGAGGATAAAGACATCATCAACCTATAAATTCTTCTAGTTTAGGAATCAATGTTCCTTCTTCATCTAGTCTTGAAAGTTTAATCTAAACTAGAATAGTCCATCCAAAATGGAAAACCTTATGAATACTTGAGTAAGGAAAATCTAACTCATAAGCCACTTCTATGATCTTGCAAAGGATCTTGTAGGGTCCATAAAATTTTGGAGCTAGTTTTTTATTGTTCTTTTGTTTGATATTGAATTACTTATATGGTTGGAGCCACATATATAACCAATCCCCCACCTCAAATTTTATTTCACTATAACAATGTTGATCTACTTGCTACTTCATCATATTCTAGGACATTTGAAGGGTTTATTTAATTATTTGCAAAGTTTCTCAAGTCTTCTCAATATGTGAGTTTACTACCTATACTTTGGTATGGCCTTCAAAATAAGATTCATTACTAGGAGATGGATATCAACAAAGACATTGAAATGGATACATACTAATAGCTATATGCTAGGTCATATTATACCACCATTTTTCTAGAGGAATACACTTAACCCATTGAATATTTTTTCCCTGAGGAATAGCAATGAAGATAATCCTTGAAACATTAGTTAAATATTTTAGTTCGACCATTTGTTTGCAGATGATATCTTGAAGTCATGGATAATGTTGTTCCTATTATATTCCATAAACCCTTCCAAAATTTTCTTATGAATTTTGGATCTTTCTCACTTCCTATTACCTTAGCAAATCCACAAAGCCTATGAATTTCATTCATGAAAATGTTTTCCACTTGGCTTGTAGTATATGAACTTTGAGTTCCATAATTTTTTTAGTATAATGTTGAAGTCATGGATAATGTTGTTCCTATTATATTCCATAAACCCTTCCAAAATTTTCTTATGAATTTTGGATCTTTCTCACTTCCTATCACCTTAGCAAATCCACAAAGCCTATGAATTTCATTCATGAAAATGTTTTCCACTTGGCTTGTAGTATATGAACTTTGAGTTCCATAATTTTTTGAGTATATCCCCAACCAAAAAAATTGGATCCTTATCTTCTAATTTTGGTAATACTATTATGAAATACATTAATATCTCTTCCCATATTTTATTAGGTAGTGTAAGGGTTGAAGTAACCCTAGAACTTGATAGAATATAGGATTTTTTATACTCATCCATGGTTTTTCAAACAAGCTGGTAGTCTTGAAGTTCTTTCAATGCCATATAACGTTACTCCCTTATTGACTAGTATTTGAGGGCTGCAACATGTAGATATAACATATCAACATCCTTAAAGGATCCTCCTTTCATGGGAATTCCACCCCCTTTAAGAATCTCTTTCGCTTAGGTAAACCCTCAACTTGGTCATCCTTTTACATTAAGAAGGTTTCCTCCATGTGGCTTATGGATAAAGAAAAAATACCTCCAATTTTGGATCTCCAAATATTATGGATCTTTCCTAAAGGATATAATGTATGATTTAGTACCTATGTTATAATTTTCTTCATTATAGAATTTATCATTGTAGAGATGAAACTATGAAAGCTCATGCCAAAGGACCCTAGTTCATTGACGATGTGGGACTCTTTATAAGGCCATGTACTCACATATGCACACCTTGTGACCTTTGTTCCCAATAACCACATCCTCCTCATTAACCTTTTTCTTACCTTTCTTAGTGGATGGAATACTAGAATACTAAAGATTGACCTTTTTCTTACCTTTATTATGCAAGAGCTAGTCATCCAAAGTAGGAATGTATACATTAATGTTAAGACTATAAATTTATTACTTGTTTAAGTTCTTATATGACAATACAATCCAATTGAACCATTCCAAATTCTCATGTAAGACTAGATTGGGATGTCCATGTTCAAATTCCCCATCTAATCTCTCCATCTAAAGTTCATTTTTAAGAAAAATTTAAGAATGTGTCTACCCATATGTGAAATGTTAGAATGTCTACTTGATCTTTCACATTATTATAGGTTAATGTTTGATTAAAGACATCCCTCTCCCTAAACAAGAAATAAATTATATATAATATATAAATTATAATATATATATTATATTATATATAATTATAAT
>JASDQU010372356.1:16545-46339 GCA_032191745.1 Picea mariana
AAAAAGATAAACTCAGATGCATGTATAAAATCGCAGAATTATACAATTCATAGACATATCATATAAAACGATAATGCAGACGTATAATTTAAAAGAAAACACAAACATATATAAGTTCGTGGCATATGTATAGATTAGTCTGTCAAAATCTACACACAACAACCATTACAATGAAGTCTCACTCAGTCATAAATTTGTGTTCATATGTAAGAACACAGTCTAATGATATTGCAATAAAAAAAAAATCACAATCTAATGATATTGCACTTATAAATTCCCTGTCATTGATATATACAGGATTGTTGTCAACAATCTTAAATCACTACCCATTACTCAGGGAATTAATTGGAGTTTAAACAATTAAATCATTACCAGACACAGATCTAAAAATGTAGTCACACACAGTCATTCATTATATAAAAACGCAGTCACATAAATTACATCGCAGTCAAATACCAAACCAAGCACTGGGATTCATCATTAAAATTGCAGAGATGATACCAAACAAAGTGTTGGGATTTATCAATAAAATCATAGAGGTTATACCAATCACGTGTTGGGTAATAAGCCAAGAAATTGTAGAGATAAAGCGCAACTATAATCAAACAAAACCACAGAGACTAATCGATCAGAGACAAATCAACAAAAATGCAGAGATACTCAGCACAAGAAGGAAGAAGACTAATCATTCAACAATGGATCAATCCAATGCACAGATACTCATTCATAAGAAGGCGCAAAGATCAGGGATTAATCATAATAGAAAAATGCAGAGGTAAATAAGGGTTAGATAACTGGGAAAAAATTATCCTTCACTTATTATCCATGCACAAGAAAGTAGGGCATTTGAATCTATAAGTCTTTAAACACCAAAGTGACGACCGTCGATTCGGCTCCTGGCCGACTGCTCAGGCATAGAGTAATAACTAAAGGGATAACGGACAAAAAATTAAAACTCAATTTTTTCTTCGCATTAATCAATAAAAGAAAACGTAGAGAAGTCATTGCAATCATAGGTTGGGTTCGCCACGGGAAATCAATTCAGAATACATCGAGCAAGGGGATTACAAATACCGTAGGAAGCAGGTGCAAGAAAACTAATGGAATTGAAATCTTCAACCGAGCATAGAAAAATAACATGTGTAAATTAAATTTGATTGCAAGTAACAACTTTAACAGGCGTACCTTAGCCAAACACAAATGCTTCGAAGTTGTTGCCCCATGCGTGCTCCATCCAACTCCCGCTTGCCAACCGATGTGACCTCACTGGTACCTCCCAGCCAACGCTAGGGGTACTCTTATTCCCCCTGAGCCCCCTGAGCTGCAAAGGGGCCACACACATAATACCAAAGAACTGCTAGCACCCAACGCACCTCGCAAGGTCGAGCTACCACTCGTTACTCGAGCTGGGTATTGCAACTCCTACAAGAGAAATTCCAGTCAAGGTAAAATTTTAGCAGTGTAATGTTACGCTAAAAGATGATCCCATACTCCTCCTCCTCCATCTTTTTTATAGAGTTTTTAAGTAATTAGTTTCCCAAATTCTCATTAAATTCTTTTTTTCATTTAATTAATTAGGAAAAACCTCCCCCATACACATGTTGCCCGATCCCCTAGTTGCACTAGAAAATTAATTTTATTAATAATTAATTATTCATATTTCCCTCACCCGCCTAAAAGCATTCCTAAAAACGCTCCTTGGTGTCCCAATATTCCCTTACAATTCTTAAATGACTTACACCTTACTTAATTGCTAGTTGAGTTCATAAATAGCAGGTTCCCAAAGCAAGATTCCTTACCAAGTTAGACATTCATCTTTTTCTTTACGTTTCCCCTTTTCTTTAGGTTTCCCCTTTTTCTTTAAGTTTCCTATTTCTTTTAAGTTTCCCTCTTTTTCCTTTTTAACTAAAAATAAATTTAGCAAGTGTAGATAAAACAACCATTTACCCTTTTTTCTTCTTTAATTAAAAATTAATTTAGCAAGTGTAGATGAAACAACCAATTACCCTCTTTTCTTTTTAACTAAAATTAAATTAGCACATGTAGATAAAACAACCATTTCCCTTTCTAAAATTTTAATCCTCCATTATAATTTTGACTTTAATAAATAAATTTGAATTTCTTACCCCCTTTCTTGTTACATGTTTATTTATTATTATTATTTTTTACCACAAGTTCTACTTAGACCTAGGTTTTAATTTCACTAGGTCGGTTATATTAGGGAAAATTGTTTTTAAACCTTACTTATCACATCATTCATTTTAAGGCCGACTAGGTTTATTCACTTACCAGTTAACATCACGACATTCCCTTCAGGACGCACTACGTGCTCCAAGGGTGCCACTCGCCTCCTTCTGTTTTCCTTGCACGACGTACCCTTCAGGACGCACTGCTAGCTCCAAGGGTGCCACTTGCCTCTTTCCGTGTTCCATGCTCAACATGTCCTTCAATACACACTACATGCTCCAAGGGTGCCACTCGCCTCTTGACTGACTTTGGTAGACATGAAACCCCTGGAGTCAATACTCTGCCAGGTGATCTTGTGGGAGACTAAGGGCCTCTAAGGAATAAGGCCCCTTCCTTATTGCGCACCCCTTAGAATCATCGTGAGCAACTGTCATAGTCTTCCCTCACAACATCGTGGGTCTTCTCGAACTAGGTAATCGTTAACCTATAGTTCGAGCCACTGCGGGAGTGCTAGTAGAATGTGGCAGGGCTGCTGCCACACCTCTCCCTCAAAGTCTCTGGCTGTCCTGTGTGACCCCTCTACTCCACATGTGAGTCTAGTCGAAAAGTTATTGTCAGCCTGCATCCATCAATGAATCATGTCAGCAATAATAATCAATCATCATAACATCGAATCATATGTACATATGTCACATCAACAACATTCAACCCAACAGTCCACTCCCTGACTCGATCCAGATTCCAAGGGGTTTCATCTATGCCTCTACATCCTCAATGTCCAAATTCCTGTACACTCAGGAGAACCCAGTCAATAACACCTGTCTATGTAAATACAATAAAATAGCATATCATCAAGTCCATCATATCTCATAATCATAATCAAAACGACCAATAGTATAATAACCCGGATCACTTCCAAGCAAGTGTCCTCAAAGAATAAGTTCGCTTAGTGCACGCAAGAGAAGGATGTTACATACACCCCATCTTGGTTTAACCTTCATCTTGAAGTTTCATAGTATATCAGTGCCGAAATAAAGTGTATCACGGTATCATAAGTCTATCTATCAAAAAAAAATAGAAACTGCTAGCGCATGTCATATGCGTCCTCCAAGGTCGCCGAGTGCGAACTATAGTTGTCTCACTGGACCTTGACTTGATCTACTATTCGATGTCATAGTTGTTAAATGTGATGGTCCATGATGCAGATTGGCTCAGCCGTGAGCGCACCCTCATCCGATACCTGCAAGGTACTCAAGTCAAAACATGTGTAGGATGACTAACATAATGTCTCAAGCAGAGACGTGAAAGACATCATGCATACGCCTCAAGGATCAGACAAGGCTAGTCAATAGGCCACGGCCCTCTCTTTTCCACAATATCGCAGGATCCCATGAACCTAGAAGATAGTTTATAACCCTTTCCAAACTTGATCGAACTCTTATGCGGTTTCACCCACAAGAATACTTGATCGCCACATCGTAACTACGGTTGACACGATGCGCATCGGCATAACTCTTCTGTCAATCATGTGCTTCCTTGATCCTTTGTCTTAGTTTTCATTTGATATTCCATTTCTTGGATCGCTTTCAATCCCACCAGTACCCTATCCTCAAGCCGATCCCAACTCAAGGCGTCCGACATGGTCACTCATAAAATAACTCGAAAGGCTCCATGTTAATGGTGCTTTGATAACTGTCGTTATACGCAAATTCTACTAGTGGAAAGAACTCTTCCCAACTCTTCTGTTGGTCCATAACTTACATATGCAACATGTCCTCTAGATTTGGTTTGTTTGTTCGGTATTCTCGTCTATCTCTGGGTGATACGTGGTACTCAAGTTAAGTTGGGTTCCCAAGGCCTCTTGGAAACTAGTCCAAAATCGTCCTGTAAACATTGATCCTCTATCGACTATAATCCTCTTAGCCACGCCATGAAGCCTCACAATCTCACTGATGAAATCTCTAGCTATGTCAGGTGTAGGTTCGTATGCACAGGAATAAAATGATCCCTCTTTGCCAAAGTGTTGACTACCACAAAAATCGACTCGTGTCTCCTTGTCGTTAGTGGCAATCCAACAACGAAATCCATCGAAATGACCTCCCATTTCGATTCTGGAATAGCGTGTGGTTGTATTAATCTTGTCGGATGCCTATGTTCTGCCTTCACCTATTGGAATTCTAGACATATTTCCACATAGTTGACTATGTCTGCCTTCATTCGTTTCCAGAAGAATAAGGGTTTAAGGTCTTCCCTCATCTTTGTGACTCTAGGATGAGCCATATACACTGCTCTATGAGCCTCGTTTAGGATCAAAATCCCCAAATCGTTGTTGGGAGGTACGTAAATTTGATTTTTAAATCTCAATAATTTGTCGTCGTCCAACGTAAATCCTTCAAATCTTGGTACCATCATTGTGTTTTGTCCGATAAAATCCTTGGCCTCCTTGTACCAATCATCGTCGCGCTGTAAAGTTAGAATCTTTTCACATAGATTTGTCTGAAGAGGCATCACTGAAAATATGTGTGGTCTCTAACTCAATGCATCTGCCCCTCTGTTCATTGTTCCCTTTATGTAAGTAATCTCAAAATCATACTCGCTAAGCAATTCCGACCAACATCGTTGTCCTACGTTCAAGTCGCTTTGCGTAAAGATGTGTTGTAGTCCACAGTGGTTTGCTTTTAGTTCAAATTTCTATCCAATAAGGTGGTGTCTCCAAACTCTCAAGGCATATACAATGGCTAACAACTCCAAATCATGCGTCGCATAGTTCTCCTCATGCCTTCTCAACTTTCTTTAGATGTAAGCGATCACTCGACTATCTTGCATCAAGACTCTGCCTAAGCCTTCCTTGGATGCGTCAGTGCATACCAAGAAGTTCATGTCCATGTTAGGGACCTTTGATATTGGTGTTTTTTCCAATATCTCTTTGAGCCTCTTAAATTCTTCCACGCATTTCTCGGTCCAAACAAACTTCTTGTTCTTCTTCTGCAATTCCATAATCAGATTTTCTATCTTCGAAAAACCATCAACAAACCATCGATAGTATCTTGCTAAATCCTTGAAGCTATGCACTTCCAATACATTCGTTGACATGGGCCATTCCATAATAGCCTCAACCTTTGTTGGATCCACAACAATACCGTCGTCGGAGATGACATGCCCTAAGTAGTGAATCTTTGATTGATAAAACGAGCATTTAAACAATTTACCATACAATTTGTTCTCTTGCAGACATTGTAGTACCAAGTGCAAGTGCTCGTCCTGCTCTTTCAATGTTCGAGAGTAAATCAAAATATCGTCAAAGAATACTTGGATGAACTTGTCCAAGTATTCATGGAACACCCCGTTCGTCAAACTCATAAAGACCCTAGGGGTGTTTGTCAGTCCAAACTGTATAACAGTAAACTCGTAATGTCCAAACCTTGTTTTAGAGGAGGTCTTAGGGACATCATCCTCCTTTATCCATAACTGGTGATACCCTGATCGCAAGTCGATCTTTGAAAACACCGTCGCACCCTTCATTTGATCAAACAGATCATCAATCATTGGCAACGGATACTGATTCTTGATCGTTGCCTTATTCAATTGACAATATTCAATGTAGAGTCTCCATGACCCATCCTTCTTTCGTATGAAAATAACAGGCCTACCCCACGATGACACACTTGGATGTATAAGTCCTAGGTCCAACAACTTCTTCAGTTACATTTTCAACTCCTGTAACTCTGGGGTCGACATCCGATAAGGCGTTCTTGCTATCGATTCAGTCCGCGGTTTTAGGTCTATGGTAAATTCCAATTCCCTCTCTGGCGATATCCCAGGTAACTCCTCAGGGAAGACGTCTATAAAGTCTCTCACCACTGGAAGGTGTTCTAGACATTCCGCTACTCCCTTCTCGTTTAATGCAAGGATCACATAAACCTTACATCCCTTGTGCATTCTCTTCTGTAGTTGCAAGGAGAGATGAACCTCAGGGAAACTCCCTGGTTCCGACCTAAAATCATGCATCTTTGTCCCTCATCATCAACCAAGCTCAACCGTTTTGGCTTACAGTTGATTATTGCCTCATGCGATTCCAACCAGTCCATACCGATCACGACGTCATAAGATCCCAAGATTGTGATGTACATGTTGGCGCTAGTGAAAAAATCTCCTAGGTTAAGGCTACAACCCGTAACCTTCCCTCCAACCTTCTGTTTTTCTCCCGAAGCCATTTCTACAAGCTAAACTCATCCTGTTCGACTGCCTTTACCTTAATTCTTTTTAACGCTTCCCCTTAAATGAAACTCTCTGTAGCCATAGGGTCTATCAAAATACTAAGGGTCTGGTCAACAATGGTACCTGACGTCTCGAGCACAGTCAACTGGTGCTCTTCTTGGTGGTTATTCACAGCTGCATGAATCCAATGGGCCTTGCCCAAATCTCCCACGGTAGTGGGTCCAGCTGACCCAGATGCTCTAGTTCTCTCCCGGAACCGTTCCTCGAACACTTCCCATGACACATCTTCGACTGCCATGTTCAAAAAGCGGCGAGAGCGTCTTCCACCATAGAAGAGTGCTCCCCTTCAGTTGAAAGACCGCCCTATGCACCTTCATGTTGGAGGTTGTAACTATGAAGTGTGAAGCACATCGCCTTGCTCTACAACCATACCTCAATGATGTAGTCATCCGTGACACTCATGGACTCGAGAAATCATCTCTCTTGAGTTCTCGGTGGATGCTAATGGCATTGGCTGGGGCGCGCTGTGGACCCTCAGGGGTACAGGTGCCCTGGCCTCATCTCACTACAGATGGTGAATCAAGGCCTCTGACAATATTTGGAAGGACCTTGTCAGACTATCATCATCCATTACAACAATCGGATCCAACCCAAGAACTTGTTCCTCCCCTTGGGGGTTAGACTCTGAGGGTGTAGGAACTTATGGAGGCATTGCACCTCCTTCCATGACACCACGTTGCGAACCTCTATGGTGTCCTCTAATCGAGATAACCACATGGACATGTTAAAGTTTTTAATTAGCGCTAGGTTAATACTCAAGGGTTTACTGCAGTGGAATGCATGGCGATCCACAGTCATAGGTTGAATCTGCTTTGATACCATATGTAACGTCCCCATCGTTACAACTACAACCAATGCAAGCAAGTGATTTTTTTTTTTTTTTTTGAAGCAAGAAGGCAACAATGACGATAGTTAAACAACACAACTTGATGATGAAAACAATGCACACAGATCATACAACAGATAACAACGACTCGACACACTAGCACATCATGCAACTGGATGAAACATGCGATAATCAATAGACAGATAGAAATGACTACCTGCCTGACACAAGCAAGACAATGCTTACAATCTAAAGGACAACGTAAACAACTCGACACAGTGGCTTCAACGACCAAGAACTAGAAACCTCTACCTCGCGCAAAACCCAACGCCTTGAGGCATTACAAAACCAAGTACCAACAACCAATACAATGAACAAACGCCCACATCTGGAAGCATAGTCTCTGGTCAAGTTATCATTCACTTCTATCCATCAGGGTGCACAATGATCCCCTCATCAGGGATCATGTCGTCACAAGGTGATAGGCATGACGATAACCCTGGCGCAACATAACACATCTAGACCAATAACCCAAGAAAAATATTCAACGCGCTAGGAGACCAAATGAACTGTCAAAAATACATGAAGACTATACCCAAGCACCTAAGCAACAAGTCGACAAGACACAAGGTGACATCACTTAAATTAAATTGCACAACTAACCAAAGGATTTCTTGGTTCCTACTAGGAAACTTGTGTGGTGAAAAAACTATGACCAACCACCATTTACAATTCGCCTTAAGGCACAAGGTTACGCCATTGGCTCAACAATGATTTGAACATGATGCAATTTACACTATTTATTATACTAAGCACCTTCATGTACCCAGAACAAATATTTATATAAGTGAAGGCATTCATTGATATATATAGTATTAACACTATTTAATTATTATAGATCATTTAAAAATAACTATATCAACTCTTATCAATTTATCTAATATTATTATCATTAAATTTTAAATATCCTAAGAAGAATTCAGGAAAACCAAAACTTTCCAATTTATTTATTATGGTTGGAACCCAATCCCCAATTCCATCGATTTACAGGTAAATTTTTGACACTAACTAAATATCATTATACAAATTAACAACATAACTCATGGAGGTGAAATGATTAAATAACTCGATATATCATAAGGCCATTCAAATTAAAATAAGTTTCATTTGCAAATTATTAACTCAACAAAATTCCTGTACACAACTTGACCATGATGCATAACTTGGATTCACAATCTTTTAAAACTGAAACAACAAATCATTCACATAACAAATATATCAAATATATTTTGTAATTGTTGTGATTTATCATTCGAATAAATAGTTGTGATTTGGGGTAAATGTTGTGAATATAATTGGTGGCAAAAAAAACATTTTTGAAGCTCTCTCGGTGAAATTTTGACTTTGGTTCTGAGGATGGAACGAGTCGAACTGCCAAAGCGGCTAGGGCCCAAACCCTAGCTGCCATAGCTCTGATTTTCATTTGCAGGGGCGCTGAGACTCGATTGTAGCTGCCGTCAGGGGTAGACAGAGACGCGGATCGGTGGTTCAGTGCGTGGACTCAGTGATTCAGCGTGGTATTTCTCTACAGCAGCCGATCAAGGGTTTCAGAACGTCCCTCCTCCATGCGTTTGGAGATCAAAGGACGCGGCCTATAGTCAGGGTTCCTGGCATTCAGAGACGTGGCATCGGAGCCCTCGGAGGGTCCCTGCGAACGCCTACGGGAAGATTTTGTTTGCAGGAGGTCGGCTACGATGGCCCCAGAGAAAAATGCCGAGAAGGGAAAAGATCCTCTGGAAGCATTCAAGGCGTTGGTTCGTTCGGCAGGCCTCAAACCCAAGCCTGCTCTCTCGTCCAAGTTTGTTAAGAAGATGGAGGAGATCCCCTCTCTGGAGCTAACTCCAGAGCAGTCTTGCTCTATTGCCCTCCTTCTAGCAGAAATGTCCCTCATTGGAAAGTTTACGGGGCTATGGCCTAGCCCCAAAGCGGTGGAGGCATGGACGAATGACCGTTGGAAATCACTGATAAAGGGAAACGTTTCTCTGTTTGCAATAGGCAGGGGTTTTTTTGTCTTCAGTTTCTCGAGCAAAGAGGAATGTGATCTAGTCTTCAGATCTGGGCCCTATTTCATGGGGTTGAGAGGACTGTTTTTAGCCCCCTGGACTCCTGACTTCAACCCCGAAGTTGAGATTACCGCAGCTCCAGTATGGGTTAGGCTGCCTCATCTACCCTTTCATCTATGGGGGATAGAATCTCTGGAGGACATCGGAAATAAGCTTGGGCGTTACCTGGACAAAGCAGAACCGAAAGGGGACCCGTATACCTCCGCCCACATTTGTGTTGAGGTTAACCTCGAGAAAGGTCTTCCGAAAGCCATTAAGCTCTCCCTGGGGGATTGGAGCCATATCCAAGAGCTGGACTACGAGCAGATTCCTTTCAAGTGCCTCTGATGCCATGCTTACGGCCACTTCGCAAGAAACTGCCCCAAAGCCGCTGAGGAACCAGGACCAGTCAAAGAAGACGCCCTTCAGCCCGTAGCAAACCGACGAAGGCAACCAAAGCGAAAGGAACCACTAGACCAAGCCCCGACATCCACTCATTCAAAAGAGGAAACTCTAGAAAATAAAAACAGTTTTGATGCGCTAAAGGAAGACGAAGCCCCAGAACCAGAAGAAACACCAGTCAAGGATGATCCTCCGGCAGACGAAAACCTTTCAGAATCCTCCCCCCCGAAATCTGTAGCAGCGAGAAAGATTCGGGCTCCAGATCCGGAAGCTCAAGAAGGTCGGATTACAGTCCCCTCTAGCGGCTCTGGGGGAACTTCAGAACCTGAAGACAACTCAGTTCCGTCTCCGCCCCTTACCCGAGGGCGAAAGACCAACAAAGCACGAAGAGAAAAGGAGGCGGCCTCCAACATTTCTTTAGGATCTCAGAAAAATTTGGACCCCTACATTAAGGGGAAAACTTCAGCCCCATTAGAATAATGCTTTGCTTCTGTCTTTTACTATGCTCACAGTTTGTGAGAATTTACTCATGTACGCACTTTTTGTCTTATTCTCGAATTAGCTCAAGGAGCAAAGGGAACTGGTCTCCCAAGACATTCACCAGAAGGTTGGCAGCACTGTCAGAGGTCACCAACCTTCTTCGGATTTGTAAATTCCAAATTCTGGCTGGCCAGAATGCCTTTTGATGCAACATAACCGTTTTTGTCAAAAAAAAAAATGTTGTGAATATAATTGTAAATGTTGCGATTTGGGGTAATTGTTGTGAGTTATCAATCAATTATATCGCTGCCTTTTTAAACAATATTGATTTATCAAATGTATCGTTGTCTTTTAAGCCATAATATTAGTTGTCCGTTGAACAATATATCAATTTAAACAAACAGGTATATCATTGTCCCTTAAGCAGGATTAACAAATATAAAAAGGAAATTAGCAAGAAGTTAAACTATATATATCGCTGTCGAATTATAAATGGATGAAAATGCAGTCAAACACAACAGTAACCACAACGCTGTCAATCCCTTAATACACTATTGTCATTCACCTACAAACACTGACATTCACGTGCAAAAGTTGTCTCTCATATTTGTATATTTATGTGAATCGTTATCTATCAACACGTCGCTATCTAGCTTGGATAGCACTATCTAAAAAGGAATTCGGTGTCTATTAAATGACAATGGAAATCACTGTCAAAAGGAAATCGTTGTCTATTAAATGACAACTCTATTTAACTCATATCGTTGTATATCAAGGATTTCCTACCTATCAATTTTTTTAATACTATCCATTAATAATGATTCATTATCTGTCAAATGATATATAATGCTATCCCTATATCGCTTATCCATTATTCTATTATATTATTGTATCCCTCCATTCTGAATCGCTTATTAACAATGATTCATTGTCTATAAAATAAGTGATAAAGTTGTCTATAAATCCTGTCTATAATATATATAAAATAGTTGTCTAATTATTACAAAAATGGTTGTGTAAATATCACAAAAATCGTTGTGTAAACATATTTAAAAGTGAATTTAAAACTCAAAAATGAATCTCTGCCTAGCTAAATCACAACATGGATTCGCTGTGCTTAATCATTAAAAAAAAACTTAGACGCATGTATAAAATTGCAGATCTATACAATTCACAGACATATCATATAAAATGATAACGCAGATGTATCATTTAAAAGAAAACACAGACATATATAAGTTCGCATCATATGGATAGATTACTCTGTCAAAATCTATACATAGGAGCCATGACAATGAAGTCTTACTCAGTCATAAATTCATGATCATTCATATGTAAGAACACAATCTAATGATATTGCAATAAAAAAAAAATCACAGTCTAATGAAATTGCACTTATAAATTCGTTGTCATTGATATATACAGGATCGTTGTCAACAATCTTAAATCGCTACCCATTACTCAGGGAATTAATCAGAGTTTAAACAATTAAATCTCTACCAGAAACAGATCTAAAAACATAGTCACACACAGTCATTCATTACATAAAAACTTAGTCACATAAATTACATCACAATCAATACATGTAAATCACAGCCAAATACCAAACCAAGCACTGGGATTCATCATTAAAATTGCAGAGATGATACCAAACAAAGTGCTAGGATTTATCAATAAAATCGCAAAGGTTATACCAATCATGCGCTGGGTAATAAGCCAAGAAATCGTAGAGATAAAGCGAAACTATAATCAAACAAAACCGCAGAGACTAATCGATCAAAGACAAATCAACAAAAATGCAAAGATACTCAGCACAAGAAGGCGCAAGACTAATCATTCGGCAATGGATCAATCCAACGCACAGATACTCATTGATAAGAAGGCACAAATATCAGGGATTAATCATAAGAAAAAAACGCAGAGGTAAATAAGGGTTAGATAATTGGGCAAAATTTATCCTTCACTTATTATCCATGCACAGGAAAGCAAGGCATTTGAATCTATAAATCTTTAAACACTGAAGTGACGACCGTCGATTCAGCTCCTGGCTGATTGCTCAGGCATGGACTAATAACTAAAGGGATAAGGGACAGAAGATAAAAACTTAATTTTTTCTTCGCATTAATCAATAAAAACAAACGCAAAGAAGTCATTGCAATCATAGGTTGGGTTCGCCATGGGAAATCAATTCAAAATACAGTGAGTAAGGGGATTACAAATACCGTAGGAAGTAGGTGCAAGAAAGATCATGTCATTGAACTCTTCAACCGAGCACAGAAAAATAACATCTGTAAATTAAATTTCATTGCAAGTAACAACTTTAATAGGTGTAACTTAGCCAAACACAAATGCTCTGAAGTTGTTTTCCTGTGCGCGCTCCGTCCCAATCATGCTTTCCAACCGATGTGACCTCACCGGTACCTCCCAGCCAATGCTAGGGGTACTCTTCTTCCCCCTGAGCCCCCCGAGCGGCAAAGGGGCCATGCACACAATACCATAGAACTTCTAGCACCTAGATCGCTTCGCAAGGTCGAGCTACCACTCGTTACCCGAGCTGGGTATCCCAACTCCCACAAGAGAAAGTTCAGTCAAGGTAAAATTTCAGCAGCGTAACGTTACGCTAAAAGATGATCCCATACTCCTCCTCCCACATCCTTTTTATAGATTTTTTAAGTAATTAGCTGCCCAAATTCTCTTAAATTCTTTTTTCATTTAATTAATTAGGAAAAACCTCCCCCGTACACATGTCACCCGATCCCCTAGTTGCACTAGAAAATTAATTTTATTAATAATTAATTATTCCTATTTCCCTCACCCACCTAAAAACATTTCTAAAAACACTCCTTGGTGTCCCAATATTCCCTTACAATTCTTAAATGACTTACGCCTTACTTAATTCCTAGTTGAGTTCATAAATATCAAGTTCCCAAGGCAAGATTCCTTACTAAGTTAGACATTCATCTTTTTCTTTATGTTTCCCGTTTTCTTTAGGTTTCCCCTTTTTCTTTAAGTTTCCTATTTCTTTTAAGTTTCCCTCTTTTTCCTTTTTAACTAAAAATCAATTTAGTAAGTGTAGATAAAACAACCATTTACCCTTTTTCTTCTTTAATTAAAAATTAATTTAGCAAGTGTAGATGAAACAACCAATTACCCTCTTTTCTTTTTAACTAAAATTAAATTAGCACATGTAGATGAAACAACCATTTCCCTTTTTAAAATTTTAATCCTCCATTATAATTTTGACTTTAATAAATAAATTTGAATTTCTTACCCCCCTTCTTGTTACATGTTTATTTATTATTATTATTATTATTTTGACCACAAGTTCTACTTAGACCTAGGTTTTAATTTCACTAGGTTGGGCGACATTTTTATTAGGGAAAATTGTTTTTAAACCTTACTTATCACATCATTCATTTTAAGGCTGACTAGGTTTATTCACTTACCAGTTAACATCGCGACGTGCCCTTCAGGACGCACTACGTGCTCCAAGGGTGCCACTCGCCTCTTTCCATTTTCCTTGCGCGACGTGTCCTTCAGGACGCACTACGTTCTCCAAGGGTGTCACTCGCTTCTTTCTGTATTCCATGCATGATGTGCCCTTCAGGATGCACTACGCACTCCAAGGGTGCCACTCGCCTCTTGACTAAATTTGGTAGACATCAAACCCCTGGACTCAATACTCTGCCAGGTGATATTGTGGGAGAGTAAGGGCCTCTAAGGAATAAGGCCCCTGCCTTATTGTGCGCCCCTTATAATCATCATGAGTGACTATCACAATATTCCCTCATGACATCGTGGGTCTTCTCTAACTAGGTAATAGTTAACCTACAGTTCAAGCCATGGAGAGAGTGCTAGTAGGTTGTGGCAGGGTTGTTGCCACACCTCTCCCTCAAAGTCCCTGGTTGTCCTACGTGACCCCTCTACTCCACATTTGAGTCTGGTCGGAAAGCTATCATCAACTTTCATCCATTACCGAATCATGTCAGCAATAATAATCAATCATCATAACATCTAATCATATGTACACATGTCACATCAACAACATTCAACCCAACAGTCCACTCCCTGACTCAATCCAAAGTCCAAAGGGTTTTATCGATGCCTCTGCATCCTCAATGTCCAAAGTCCTGCACACTCAGGAGAACCCAGTAAATAGCACATGTCTATGTAAATACAATAAAATAATATATCATCAAGTCCATCATATCTCATAATCATAATCAAAACGACCAATAGTATAATAACCCGGATCACTTGCAAGCAAGTGTCCTCAAAGAATAAGTTCGCTCAGTGCGCGCAAGAGAGGGATGTTTCAAATTCTAACATGAATGTATGGTTCACCAATGGATAAATTATAACATGAATGTATGGTATTTATCATTCATCTTAGTACATGTAAAGAAAGATTGCATCTTATTTAGAGTTGTTGAACTACTAAATTGAAATTTGCATTTTGAAAAGCATATCATTTATTGGGAATTGAATTTAGGACTTTGCATTGTGTTCATATTCATTTATTTTACTTGATGAATCATAACATCATTAGTTTCACGACCACACCTTTTTGAGGAAGCAAGGCCACTAAAAGTAACACTTATAATTTAAAATTGATTAGTAACGACTTTATTTTCTAGGGTGCACAAACTAGCTTAGGATTTAGAGCGTTGGAATAGGATTTTGTGAGTAAACTTATCCAAGGCTATTAAATCAACATATGTGTTTGACTAAGGGAGTGGATAAATCCATTGTATAATCGGTAATATCAGGAGGCTCTACTTACACCGGAGTTAAGAACAAGGTCGCGTGAGGTTGGTTGAAGGGATATCCCCCCGATGCCTTCTTAGCATTAGATATATTTATGGGGATCTATTCGTATATGGCGATCTTGATAGTACCTTTAACTCTATGAGAGGCAATGCTTTCGAGGTTTCAAGCTTTGTTTCCCTGCACATACGGTATATCTAACTTACGGCCATTCGCATGTGCATCGGTTATATCGTGGTTTCTTAGCTGCTTGACTTAGGTACCACATAGGTTACTTGCAGGGGTTATTCTGCATGTACCGTGGGTCAGATAAGGGTCAGACAACACATAACCTTTATGAAGTATTACCTCTCCAGGGGGATCTGACCGACTGGTTGTTAAGCCCATCAGGGCCCTTATAACTGATTCTGATACCTCCGATCTTTAGCAGAGTAGTCTCAAGCGCCTCTTGGGTGAGGCATACCTACTTTAGAGAGGGAGGCCCCTTTCAACCACTTTATCCTGATTGTGTGCATATTGGCCTTTTGTTTATTTTATTTTGGTGTGCTCTTTGATTTCTAGTTGGCCTTAGGATTTTTTTTTTTTATATCACGAGTCTTGAGTCATCATGGAGCCAAACCAGCTTCCCTGCAGGTCTCGCCGCTTGTTACAGTTACCACCGCATTTTGAGTCTTTTCCTTCTAAAAGGCTTAAAGTTATCATACATGTTACATACACCTCCACTTACCAGACTTGTGATCATATGAGGATGAGTACTGAATCGAGTCAAAAAGATATTGGGAGTCCTTGAACTCACATACCCACTATAGTCAACGATACTCCTTTGACACCTTCAACCACTATGGTTGTAGTGTTGGAGGTTCCTATCATCACACCTATGTGCATGTTCTTGAGATTTGTGATCCTATCTCTTACTCAGATGCACAAGGACAACCTGAATGGGAACAAGATATGCAAGATGAGATGAATCATCTTTTGAAGAATCATCTCGTCTCATTAGCCTAAGGATGATAGGGGATACTTTTATGATGCTAGATAATAAATCCCCTACTCAAAGTAGATATAGTGGTGTTCAATAAGTTCCTACCTTGGTCACTGGTCAAATTCCTTAGGCAACCAAACCTTGTAATAAAATTCTCAAAAATAAATTTGGCTACATTATCAATCACAAAATCCTATGTAGGTGCAACTTTTTCCCATTTAGTGAGATAATCAGTTGTAGTAATGATATATCAAGATTTAGAATTGGAGAGTAGGATGTTTAATATATCCCACAAAGTCAATATCTCATTTCTCAAAAGGTTGTAGATCCCTTACTGGATTCAAGGGTAGTTCATCTCTCCTATCAGGTTTACCTACTTTTTGATAGACATCATAAGTTCTAGCATACTCCTTAGAGCCCTTAAATATTGTTGGCCACCTAAGACTGGCTTGGACAATCTTGTGCTCTATCACTTTTCCTCCAACATTCCCTCTTGCAACTCCTTGATGACATTCCCATAGAATATCATTCCTTTAATGATCCATCACACATATCTAAATAATACCATCAATCTCCAATTTTTATAATTGTTCTGTGATTAACTGATAATTTGCAGCTCTAACCACTAACTGATGCTTTTGAGTTGTGGAATAATCTTCAGGAGAAACACCAGTAGTTAGAAACAAATCAGTCTCCTCTATATAGTTCAATATAGCCTCTACTTTTAATGGTTTGTATTTGGAACATTATCATCCAATGCACCACCTGGTTCTCTTGACTCAAGCCTAAAGAGGTGATCAATCCTTACAATATGTTTACTAGGTTTAACCACAAATTCAAAGGAGAATTATTGAAAGAAGAGAAACCACCTACAAATATAACCCTCTAGAACAAGCTTATTTACCAAATATTTCAATGCAAAATGATTTGTATAAAAGTTAAAGAATCCTCCTAGAAGGTAGTGTCTTAACTTCTATAGATAATAAACCATGGAAATTCCTTCACGGTATATGGTGATGTAGTTTTGCTCAACTTGTGAAATATTCTTAGTTGCAAAATATATAGGGTGATCTAAATTTCCTTCTCTTGGTTCCACAAGAACCACTCCTAACGCTATGAAAAAGCATCTACATGTACATGAAATTTTACATTAGAATTAGGAAACACCAAAATTAGGGCACTTACCATTTTTTGTTTGAGTATATTAAAAGTAGCTTCACATTCAAGGGTCCACAAGAATAGTTTAGCTTTCTTCAATAACTTCTCTAGAGGATATTTTATCACTCTGTGATCGAGGCATAGTTGTAGATGAACCTTCTGTATAGCTATTATGTACCAAAGTAGACTACATCTATTTAACATTATTTGGTGTAAGTAGATTCATAATGACAACAATCATGGAAGGGTCAACCAATACTCCTTCCTTGCAGACAATGTGTCCCAACAAAATACCAAATGGTACATAGAATATGCACTTCTTCAAATTTAGGGAGATCTAGAGCTTCCTACAGTTATCAAACATTAACTTCAACAACCCAATATGTTCTTTCAACAATTTATATACAATTCAATCATCCATATATACCTCCAAAAACTTGTGAATGAAATCTCTAAAGGTTGTAATCACAACTTGAGAAAATATAGCTGGTGCATTCTTGATCCCAAAAGGCATGAAATTATAACCAAAGGATCCTTATTTTCTAGTAAAGGTGGTCTTATTATTGTCTTATTTTTCAATTCATACTTGATATATCTTGAAAAGCAATATATAAAGGAATAATCCTCTTTTCCTACAACTTGATCAATCACATCATCATTAAAAGGAGTGGGAAAAGTATCATACATAAGTAGAGTTTGAGCTTCTAAAGTCCATACAAAACTTAATGTCATGAAAGTCCTTATTGCTATGAATAACAATAGTGTTGGCCCTTCACCAAGTTTTGAGGAAACATTGGTTGTGTTTAACTACTTTTGGGACTTCAACAGGCTGGTCGAAGATGGAGTGCCCAAGCAGAGCGGAGATCGTGGGATGTCACTCATTTCGTGGGCTTGGGGACCCAACAAAGGGTTTTAGGGTTTATGTAATGGGTTAAGGGATGTCGACCCATGGGTTTACCCATGATTAGGCCTTTTGTAAATGTATAAATAAGTATCTAAGTGATGTAAGAAGGACTACTAGTTATTGATCGACTTAGTGCATGGCTAGTTGGCCTAGTGCAAGTGATTGTAAGTTGCTCGCTGTGACAAACTGTGTAAGGCTTTGTGCTAGAAAGGAGTTGGCTTTGTGCCTTGACCTAATTCTAGGAAGGAGGATCTGGCGAGGTGCACACACATCTCCTGTCCTCTATGGAGTTGGGCTCTATGGCTTTGTGCACAGGAGTAGAAGAATGTATGAAGCTTGAAGACTAATAAAGAAGAAGAAGAAGTTGGTGGACATAGCCCCACACTGAGGTGAACCACATATATCCTATGTCAATGTGCTTTGTGCGATGTTGTTGATGTTGTTTATATTCTTATTTGCTTAGTGTTGTTGTTATAACATATAGTGAATGCATCTGATGTTGTTGCTTAGTGCTTAATGGTGTTTGAATGTTAGATCAGAGCTAATGCTATGTGCTAAGAGGTTTTAAAGGCTTGATCTTGATTATTACTGCGCTGATCTGTAGTAAGGGTTAATCTGCGATGTGAATGAGAACCATAATCTAATGCATATTATTGGCTAAGTGCTCTGTTAAGTGTTGTAATCACAGGTATGTGTCCCAGCCTGGTTGTAGATGCTTGAGTCCTGCAAACCCCCTTGCCTCTACCTCGGGTGAGACTTCATCTGCTTCGCAGGTGTTGCCGAAAGGGTCGGTAGTTAGGGTTTTGTTGGTGCGTTGCTGAAGCGTTGAACCCTGGGTCTGCCCCTATGCCAACAAATGGTTCCGTTTCCGGGACCTGAAACTATGATTATTGGGAACTAAAGAAAATAGAAGCTTTGTGCGTAGATTTGTTGCTTTAGTGTGAAGTGTTTTACTTGACTTGCAAAGCTCTGTGCTAAGAAAGAAACCTGATCTAAAGGAAACATGTAATATCTTAAAGCTTTGTGCTCTAATAAAGGTAAGATAAGTGAAAATTTTTGCTTCGAAAGTATGAATCTAGGTATGTTTGATAGATTTTGTCCTAGTCTGAAAAACTAGGGCACAGTTAGAAGAAATAGTTGATTTGAATAAATTTGATAGACATAGAGAAAGATATGTTATTCCTATGCATAGAAAGAATTTTTGGACTAATAAGTGGATGCAGGAACCTAAAAAGAATTTTTGCAGATTGCAGGCCCAACATTGTGATCCCAGTGTGCAGTACAGGAGAGGCTGGAGATCGTTTAAAAGAAAGAGAGGATTGACATTTTGTTATAACTGCAGAACACCGAGACATCTTGCTAAGGAATGCCCTGGTACAGGTCCTATTTTCCTTTGTTGTAAAGCTATTGGTCATGAGATTGAGGATTTCCCAAGAAAACTATGAAGAAGGTCAAGAAACTAAGGATCTATTAGATAACCAGAAAGAGAAAGAATCAGAGAAATTTCAGACTATTTTAATACAGTTAAAAGAAGCAATAGATGATCACAGAGACATCAGTTTACCAAAGATCTTGAAAGAAAAAAAACACATAATTACAAGAATAAAAGACTTCGACATAGACTGTGTACTGGATGAAGAAACACATGTGAATATTATGCCAGAAAGTACTTGGGAAATTTTGGGAAAGCCTGCTATGATACCTTCATTGGGAAGGATAGGCTTTCTTAAAGGAAAGATGATAGCCCTATGTGGAAGAATTACTAATATACCTATGATTGCTCATGAAACATCGATAGTAGAAGACTTTGAAGTTATTAGGTTTGTTGAGAACAACGCCCCTTTTCCACTTTTGTTAGGAAAGACTTGGATTGAGAAGGACCAGATCAGAAGGAAAGAAGAGGAGGAAGCTACATAAGAGAAAAAGAAATAACTAAGGGACTTCATAGCCAAAAAAATAGCGTGACTAATAGAAGAACAAGAGGATCATTCGAAGCAACAGAGGGCCAAAAAATTAGCTGTCGAAGTTGAAAGAACTCAGGAAGGCTTAAAGAACCTGTCCATGCAAGAAAGAAGTATAGCCACCCCAAAAATAGCAAAAGAAGGGACATTGCCCGCAGAATCGGTAAGAGCACATCAACAGTGTGAAGTCACTATGCCAAGAGAAGATAAGAATAAGAATGGAAAGATGAATCCAAAAACTTAGATCACAGGAAAGAACGCAAGGAAGCTCAGTAAAAAGAAAGCCAAGTTAGAAAAACTACAGAAGCTTCCAGAGAAGACTTTGCAGGAGACAGGTCTGCAGAACTTGAACCTCACCGGAATAGCAGAACTACGCGGAATGGGACTTCGCCACGACGAGGCTATATGACTGTTGGAGGCACCCCGACCATTATAATGACACTCTAGAACGGCTATAAAAGCAGTTATTGATGGAAATACCACCATTGGACCATTGAGACCGCACCATAACGGACAGATGTGCATTGATGGATGCATTCCTACCCATTGGAGGAATCCGTTATGACGCTTTCTTATTTAACCCACTGGAGGTTGCGCTGAGACCACTTTTTGCAAACTGTGATATCCGAGCTAAAAAAGAATCCATTGTATCGCGTTGTGCTTTCTAGACTTTTCCATCCATCTGATTACCTCACTTGTCTGTTCGCTTACCCAATTTATTTGGTTACAAGTGTGAATGTCGGGCGAACATAGCGTGCTAGAGAAGTCTATGGAGGATATTCTGATAGACCTCATGATTGAGAGAGTCATGTCTGTAGGGATACATGCATCATTGACTAGTGGATTGCAAGCATCCCCATCAACTGGACGATGTTCTGGATCCACTGCTGAGAAGCAAAGCAAGCACCGCGATGACCTAGCTAACGCAAAGAAGATCCCGTCGGTCTTGCCAGAGTACATACTGCCTTTGGTTGACGTAGTGAACCGCAACAATATCCCACGTGATTTTGAATACACGTTGATCACTGCTTACATCTTGAAGGGGATACGCGTAGTTGGACCTTAGTTAGGACACATCCTAGCTTTGAAGAACAACGACTTCAACCTCGGAGACAGGAAGAACTATGCGATGCTCTCGCCACATAGGTATTTGATGAAGATGACTGGGAAGAAACCATGCATAGTCTCCCAGTTGTGGATAAAGGAGCTTGCATGTTCAACGATCCTGAACGTAATGAATATCCCTCACTTCAGTCGACATCAGGAGGTTAATTCTTACGTTAAAATCCTCCTATTTTGCTATCACGGAGGCTATCTGTGGCTTGACAGGTGCGTCACTGTGGATTCGATGTTGATCCACCTCATCACAGAACTGAGCATGTAGGGACCGGACCCTCAGCAGTTCTACCCAGGGAAGACTTCAGATCGCTCCCTGGCACAGCGCATAAAGAAAGACTATGGCGATGTAGAGAAGGGAAAGGGAGGCTACTAGGTAGCCTCCATCTAGGATGGCACAGTACGCCTCACTTGTCAGCTTATAGCTGGCAAGCCCATTAGGAAGAACCATCCAACACAGGTCACAGGATTCGTAGTATACCTTGCAGGGAAGTGTGTCGAAGGAATGCAAATGAACTGAGTGAGTTACCTCATCAATGAGCTCGATAAGGACTGTTGCGAAGCGCAGGACGAGGGCTATGAGTTCTATTTCAGTTGGTTATTGTTTCTAATAGCATTTGTTGCTTGGCAAATGCTAGAAGGAGCAACCTTCCTGGAATTTGAGCCATAAGAACCATTGGTCGCGAGGTTCTCCACCTTGTGGTACATGAATGACATGTTGAAGCAGTGGAAGTCGAACATTGTCTTCCATGCTTACTATCAATAGTTGAAGTGTACCATTGAGGCATTTCCACGAATGACCCTGAATACACTGCACCAGTACAGGCCGCTAGTGAAGTTTTGCACAGATCGACACTTTATCTAAATCACTGCGTGTAGGGATGAAAGTAAGGAGGAACTTTAGTCCTATTATAAGTTGACCGATGAAAATATGGCGGAGATCACCAAGGAATGGCCAGCAAAGTTCCTCGTTCCCATGGAATATGCAGAACTTTCCGACCCCGATATCATCAGAAGTCCCTTGGTCACCTGGGTCAAACATGATGGATAGAATAGCGTGAAGAAAAATAAGAAAAAGGAGGAAGTGTAGAACATATAAAGGGATGAGGAGGACACTGCCTTAGAGGACAGTAGGCTTGATTCACCTGTAGGAGGAGAAGGAAACGAAGTGAACCAAGAAGAAGGAGGGGAAGAAGGAGAAAAGAAAGACAAAGGTGAAGTTACACCGTCGAAGGATCTCCCTACTGAGGCCGAAACATCAAAGAAAAGGAAGGTTTCCCCACAGAAACCCTCAGTAAGAAATAAGACCTGAGCTAATAAGGCTTAGTCGAAGAATGTTCTCACAGTGGACGATGTCGATCTTATCATCGTCGTCATGGAAGATGCTTCAGAGGATATCTTACAGCAACATTGGGCAAAGTAGGAGGCATTGTATGAAAGAATCGAGAAGGAGCTACAGGAGATACGACAAACCATCCATTCAATCCATGCAGTACCTATTGCGCACTCTGCATCAGAAAGTGCAGAATTTGGAGATGAGCCCACCCAATTACGAAGATTAGAAGATGCAACAGAGGCTCAAACTTTTCAAGTCCAAGAAGAAAAGGAGCAGGCTACAAAATCCCCGAAGAAAAAAAAGGAGGAGGTCTTAGAGAAACTTCGAGCTACACAGATGGAGAAATATGAAATTAAGCTGATGTTCAAGGAGGACAAAGAGAAAATAAAGAAAGAAAAAGACCAACTGCTCACAGAGAAGATTGGGGTTAAAGAGGCAGTGACTAAAGAACTTCACTCTGTGTCGGGCTTGGCACAGGAGAATGAAGAGTCAGCCAAGATACAAGTGGGGAAGCTTGCTGAGTCCATTCATCAGCTTCAAGAAAGAGTGATGGAGTTAGAACTTCAAGAAGTGTTGAGCACTCTGCAAGAAGTGTGCGATCAAAGGGAATAAATCGCCAAGAGAGCAGTAGAAAGAATCAGGGCACTCACCTTAGAGTGTAAGAAACTTAGTGATCGAAGCACGTAGAACTATGAGTGCCTTGCAGAAGATCTGGAGCTGAGGAAATTGGAAGCACAGCTCCAGGAGGTGAAGCTGCACGCATCCACAGTGCAAGAACAGGTGAAGTTGCTTACTGTAGTCAAGAAAATGAAAATATCACAGGAACAATGCGTAGTTCAGAAGAAGATTACATCCATCCAGAGAAGAGTCATGGAGGTTACACAGAGACTCCAGCCGGTGCAGGATGAATCCTACATGATTTTTGAAGAGGTTGAAGGACAAGGCTCGCAACTAGACCAATTGGTTGCAACAGTGGAACAACGCCTGGAAGGGCCTGTTACAGAGAAAGTAATTCAGGAGTTCACCGAGAAGGAAGCTCTGGTGAAGCACCAAGTCNGCCCTTGACCAAGTTTTGAGAAAACATTGGTCATGTTTAACCACTTTTGGGACTTCGACAGGCTGGTCGAATATGGAGTGCCCAAGTGAATATCGTGAGATCTCACTCATTTTGTGGGCTTGGGGACCTAGCAAAGGGTTTTAGGGTTTATGTAATGGGTTAAGAGATGTCGGCCCATGGGTTTACCCATGATTAGGCCTTTTTGTAAATGTATAAATAAGTAGCTAAGTGATGTAAGAAGGACTACTAGTTATTGATCGGCTTAGTGCATGGCTATTTGGCTTAGTGCAAGCGATTGAAAGTTTCTCGGTGCGACAAACTGTGTAAGGCTTTGTGCTAGAAAGGAGTTGGCTCTGTTCCTTGACCTGATTCTGGGAAGGAGGATCTGGCGAGGTGCATGCAGATCTACTGTCCTTTGCAGAGTTGGACTCTATGGCTTTGCGCACAGGATTAGAAGAATGTATGAATATTGAAGACTAATAAAGAACAAGAAGAAGTTGGTGGACGTAGCCCCACACTGGGGTGAACCACATATATCATGTGTCGATGTGCTTTCTGCGACATTGTTGATGTTGTTTATATGCTTACTTGCTTAGTGTTGTTGTTATAACATATAGTGAATGCATCTAATGTTGTTGCTTAATGCTTAATGGTGTTTGAATGTTAGATCAGAGCTAATGCTATGTGCTAAGAGGTTTTAAGGGCTTGATATTCATTATTATTGCGTTGATCTGTAGTAAGGGTCAATCTGCGATGTGAATGAGAACCATAATCTAATGCATATTATTGGCTAAGTGCTCGGTTAAGTGTTGTAATCAGATATCTTTGTCCCAACCTGGTTGTAGACGCCTGAGTCCCGCAACCCCCCCTACCTCTACCTCGGGTGAGACTTCATCTGCTTCACAGGTGTTGCCAAAAGGGCCGGTAGTTAGGGTTTTGTTGGTGCACTGTTGAAGCATTGAACCTTGGGTCTGCCCCTGTGCCAACAAATAGGAATGATCTAATTGGATTCATCTACTTGGACTATTAATCGGATTTACAATATTATGTTAAAATTTTTCTCTACCTTCTCCTTATCTTGGGATTAAGATGATAGGGTTGATGGTTAACATGATTAGCATATGCCCACAACTCTATCCTCATCTCCCCAAAATCTTCTCGAATCCCTTTCATATCAGTGAAAATCTACATAAAAAATTTGTTGTATTCTTTCAATAGGACCTAAATATTGGACATGGTCTTCTCATCCTTGTAATCTCCTTAGAAGCCATTTTACGCCATCATTCAATTCCATTATTGACTTTTTGAAAATTCAAATTCTAGTGATATATCATACTATTAACATCATTATTATTCTATTTAATCAATCAGAGCCTTTACATGGATATGTCTTCATCCGTATTTTTGTGTAAAAGGTTCAATTAAAAATTCTGCTAAAATTCTGAATTAGAAACTTAGTGTCTTGAACTTGAGAATTTGAGTACCAAGTACATGGAGATGTCTTCATCCGTATTTTAGGATTTATAGGTGCATTCTCAAATTGTGTTTCTTAATTTGAGTACCAAGTACACAGTGTCACTAGCTAGCTACACTAGAAAGAAGCCACAAAGATCAATATGGTGATAATGGCATCCATAGGTCCCAAGATTTCATTGGGAAGTGACCAATTATCTCTATCTTTGAGATCAAAGGCCCTAAGAAGAGAGTGATTGGCGTGGTACCAATTCAGTGGTGTGTAGTATATGATTTTATCCCATTGTAAAAACATGTCAAGTTCTTAGTATATTTCCTTGAACCCTTAGGTTTTCCATCGATGATTTTGTTTCCCTTTAGTTTATGCTTTCCTTTGTGCTTACTCTTTATTGTAAAGGCACTTTTGGATTCTTTGCTATTTCTTATAAACTATTTATTGAATCTGTCCTTTTTTAATAATTGTCTACACAACTTAAATGTAATGTTAGTAATCTCCTTGGTGACATTTAAAGTTTCAACAAAATTTTCAAAAGGGGATAAACTCTTCAAGGTAATCACTACCAAATCTTGGACTTGTAGAAACTTATAATTTGTTATGGACAACTTTATTAACATCATAACCTCTCTATTCTTTGAGTGAAAGAATTCTTGGCCATTCTCATCATCAGAGTTTCTCCTACCTTGTCCTATGACCAATCCTAACAATCCATTGCATTGGAATCTAGTAATCATATGCTGCTTCTAGACATTGAAATTGTGACCATTGGACTTCTTACTAGGTTTCAACAATATATACAAGAAATGCACTAGTTTCTATCAACAAATAAATGTTAAGCACCAATGGAATAATTTAACTAATCCCAAGAAATCAAAATTCACCTCCAAAACTTAGTTGTGTAGAGACATCGTTATACCACCCAACACTATACCTGATGATGCCACATTGGCATCAATCCAAAACCACCATTATCTTGTTGGGTTCTAGTAGAAAAAAAAATTGTTTAATTGACTCTAGAAAACAATTTGTTATGTAAAAAGTTCAATTAAAAATTCTGCTGAAATTCTAAATTAGAAACTTAGTGTCTTGAACTTCAGAAATTTTACCTCTTTCCTAGAGTTTCCCAGATATAGTCCTTGAGAATTTACATCCTTAGGGATGATATGAAATATAATAAAACAATAGAAACAGTAGATGATATTTCACTTCTTAACAACCCTAATCCACTAGGCAATTTTAGAGAAAAGATATCAAGCTTATGCCACAAGTTTCAACATTCTAGGGAAATCTTATCATGCATAAACTAGATCTGAAAGTCACTTTCTGTCATTGATGGTGTTATAGGACGTACACGCAAATAGGTATTTGTCAGATCTATCTTCATTGAGTGAGGGGAGTTTAGGTAGAATAGAGGAAAGTGAGACATCTAGTAGGTCTAATGGGCAGAGATCAACTAGAGGTGAGAAGATCAGAAGAAAATTCCATAGACGCATGTAATGTTTTCTTGCAAAAGGGGGATCATGTTCTTATGATCATGAGAGAATAGATGACATTGAGATGCCCTTGAGGTACAAACATATAGTGAAACGATGGGTACCCAAGGATCTTCCTAAAATAAACACTGATATTTGTGTAAACAAAAGGATATATTGGATTGCTCCATCATCATTACATGGTTTGGGGTTATTTTCCATGGATGGCATAAATGTTTGCTACAACGGATTAACTAAATTGATGGCGTACGTCGAACCATGTTATATATATACAAATATTTGATACGAATAGTCCAATATACAAAAATTATGCGAAGATATGGCTTGGCTATAAATTATATACAGCTAAAAGACAATGGTCAAAATAAAGGAGAAACTATCTATATTGACGGAAGGCCAAAAGCAATAGGGAATATTGCAGGTTTATAAACAGTACATGACCCGTGACCAAAAATAAGAGACCCAATTGTGTATTTGAGGGGCGTGAAGGAAACCATGTATTCGTATGTGCAATAAAATCAATAGCTGCAGGGGAGGAGTTATTGATTTATTACAATTTGAATCGAATAGATACAAATGTTGTTATTATGGGGGCGGTACGTATACTAATTTACCCAACCTGTAAGCAATGACTCTTCTATTTTATGATTTTCATTATGTTCTTTACGGTTTTAATCCATTTGGAGAGCTTCGGTCTGTTTACTCAGTGTGTCCTTATTTTGTTATCAACAATAACATTCCTCCTTGGATGTCAATAAAGAGGGAGGATTTCTCATACATTTGAATTTATTTCTCATGATAATGATCACGGTTCTAATTTTACTGTAATGTGGCAAGCTAATCATGGTAAATCAAAAGTGACCTCAGAACATGATGTTGATGATGATTCACTCGACGAAAGGGATTTGTATGAATCCCCCGACCCTATGGTTTTAATTAGAAAAGCGATCAATAAGGCAAACAAGGAACTAGCTCACTTGTTAGATATTCTAGATCAAACTCCTAAGGTAGAAGAAAGGATTAAACAAGTAATGACAAGGATTAAGACATATAAGGTAATAACCATAATTTCAAGTGGTTTTATTTTTATGTCATAAGATGATCAATTATGAAAGCTTGATTTTTAACTTTTACATTATCTAAATGAAAAAATGTTTTCTTTCTTATATAGAGATTTTTGGATCCTATTGACACCGACATGCATGGTGTCGGTAGTAGTGGTGCTACACAAATGCCACAGTTTCCTGATGCAATCCCTCGTATAGCTGCCAAGACACAGCTATTCAGATCTCCACCTTCCACACCATTAGGTGGAAGCCGTGACACACACATCGAGGAACCGACCACACAGGTAGGCTCTAGAGCTGGTGACGGAGATGAGGTCAATGATTTGACAAACTATATGGTTTATTTTCCTAAAGAAAGACGTGTGACCAGAACAGGGACCCTTAAGGGAACATTTATGGTCAACGAGGAAGGGCTTCCATTAAAGAAAGTTAAAGTCCCAGGTAATTTTTAAAATTTTAATTGTTTCATGTTCTCTATGTAGACAAATATAAATCATCTAAATTATTATTTTTAAATTAATAATCATATAATAATTTTGCGTGTAGTGAATAACGATTTTTATAGGTCCTTGGAGAATAAGGCATTGATGATTTTTGGGCCCACCATACGGAAGAGGTGGAATTCCCAGAATTCCAACCTCAAAAAAGAATTGATGGATTCTCTCGAAAGCCTTTTTGGTGTAGACACATTTAATAAGACTTTGGCCACTGTTGCAACTGGCCAATATTTAAAATATATGCGAGAAACATATAGGAAGAAATTGAAACAAAATGATAGGTACGAGCGTCCTCTGATGATTCCAGAGAGGGAGTGGAAGGCTCTCATTGAGGACGCAAAAGAGAAGAAATTGACAGATGAAGGAAAAACACCCTCTAGTCCTAGAAGGTAAATTACAATTTCAATTCAATACCTTCAATTTTTTTAGATGTAAATAAAATTGTGGTATATATTAACATACTTGAAACTTTTAATGATAGGTTGACTGACACATCAAAGGAAACAAAAGAAAGGCTTGCCAAATGTGGCCAACAAAGGCTAGGCCAGGGCGGCTACTTGAAGTAGTAGTCACGAATTATACATACTCTTATGCAATGCAGGGTGATGAGTTTGGTACTTATACCACGGAGGAAGACAGTACGGTTAAAAATTTGTAGTTGAACACTAAAAAAGCTTGGGGTAGATACCAAGAACCACTTTGCAGGATAAGGTAAATAAAATTCAATCCACATTAACCTTTATTATTAATATAATATATTCATGTTAGATATTATTAATATTTACAACTTTGTTTTAATCGGGGGAGAATCATTGTCAACGAACGAACTAGTATTGGAGAGCAGTGCATTGATAGTAGGTTGTAACCAGAAGATGGTTCTCCCATGCAGTCCCAATTTTCCATGGGGGTGCAGCCCCACGATGGTGCTATGACCGAGCTAGCACATGATGGTAATAGATGTATTTTAATCATATACTTAATAATTTTGTAGTTATACATTTTGTACTTCTATTTTTTTACTTATACATTTATGATTGTCCTTATAAAGTTTATGGTCTCAATGGAAGAGAATGTTGTAATTGAGGCTCATACAGTTGAAGAGGAGCACGTGGGGGAAACCATTCCAACGGTGTCGACCAGTGCACTAGGTAAATAATGACATTGCAGGTGTTTTTTTTAATATTACTGAACTCGTTCAATGATATTTAAAAACTAGTCATTTAAATTTTGTATTTTTTACTTTTGTAGGTGATGCCTCATCCCAACGGCCTCCATTACACTGTGAGTACCCCACGACTAGGCATGCTCTGTGTGAGAGGACGCAATCACAATCAGATTTTGAAGAGCACCCAAAGAACGAAGACATAGATATTGATGAAATGATTAGGAACTATAGAGCTAAGAAGAAGAGGCTAGCTAAAAGTACTAAACGATGATGTACATGAATATTTTAATACTATTTAATATAAAATCTATTCTCACCATATTCCGCTCACTCCAAATGGATCAAGGAAACATTTTATTTCATTGTAAATAGTTGTGAATATTGGTATGTATATATGTTTGTTTTTGTTGTAAATATTTCAATAGATTTATATGCTGGGTATTGGGGAATTGAGAGTGATGTGAGGGGGGGAGGGTGTGGCCATAAGAGATTTCACCTTCACATGGTTGGACCTGTTCAGTAGAGAATAATTTATTCGAGTCATT